>CM060120.1:12809507-12887007 GCA_030522415.1 Channallabes apus
ATTGAACACACACTCAATCAATCACTCACTAAGGGCAATTATTTGGTATATCATCCTAATGTTGGAGTACCTGCAGAAAACCCCCAACCTGGAAATTCCACACACGTACACAGACCCGAGGTGGAAATCTATCATCTAAATCTGGATGTGCGAGGCCACAGTGCTAACCACTACACCTTTCCACGGAAATCAACAACTAAAATTGGTTAATCTTATCTCATCCACTAATCTATTTTTTTTCTCAGCAAATGTACAGTATTACAGGGATGTTCTATTAATGTGAAGAGAAGATGTGCTTCTTAGCAAAATCTTTGTGTGGCTAGAATATTAGTTAAACTTATAAACTAATTATACTATATACACTACCGTTCAAAAGTTTTAGGTCACTTTCTAACTCCATGATGGTTCCTGATTTTTATTTCTTTCTACATTGTAAAGGAATGCTGAAGGCGTCCAAAAAATGCATTAATCTACTTTGAACAGTTGATATTGAGATGTTTCTGCTACTTCTGCTCTGTAAAGACTTCATAACGCCTCTAATCTGAGGTGCTGTTAATTGGTCATTTTTCAGGCTGAAAATTCTAAATGAACTTCTGGTCTGCAGCAGAGGTAGGTTTTGGTCTCGTCCTCCTGGGATGGCCTTCATGAGAGCCAGTTTCATTATGGTGCTTGACGGATTTTGCAAAAGCACTAGACAATACTGTTCTTGCGAGAACTATTACAGCAAGGCCGACCTCTGTGTCTTAAAATAACAACTAACTGTTGTTTTTGTTGTTGTTACATAATTACCTAATTCCATATGTGTTATTTTAGAGGTTTAAAATCCCCAGCAAGTGACCCCAAACTTTTGAACGGTAGTGTGTGTGTGCGCGCGTATATATATATATATATATATATATATATATATATATATATATATATATATATATATATATATATATATATATATATATATAAATAAAACAGCTTTTTTCGTTCTTATTGCACAACTACACACAGCTTTGTCCGGACAAAATAAACAGACATAATCTATATTAAAAAAAAAGAGATGTAAAGATGTGCAGCCATAAAAGTAGAAAACAATTTTACATGTGCACATCTTAAGACGTGGAAGTTTGCAGATTTCAAACGCTTGCTGACTTTCGCTTTCATGTCAAAGCTTGCCCGCCTGCCCCGCCTCCTTCACTGCCGCTTTGTGAGCCAACTGTGATAATGAACTTCATCGATCACTGCTGTGACAACATACAATATGACAATCAATCTTTCACGCGTTACTGAACACGGGAAAGGCTGATTAATACGAAATAAATAAAGGTAGGTCTACTTGGAGTTTAAGTACATGTGCATGAACACACACACCGACTAATACTAATACTGTATATCACTGACTGGTCTCGATCATCATCCCCCCCCTTTTCTCAGTAGTGCATTTCCTCTCAGTGGGGAAACATGTGGTAGCACGTAGACATTCCTACCTCTGAGTGACTGACTCACCCCGTTTCTCAACATGTAATAGTCCAGGGCTTTTCCTGCTTCCAGCCAAATGCCTTTCTTTGGGTCATCATCTGACAGGAACAGGCCATAGTCGTTGGCTGGAGGAGGAAAGAACAATCAGAGCTGATTCGACTGATTCAAAAAAAGAATAAGTCCAACCGTGTCAAGACCAGCTTTAATTAAGACAGGAGAATATATTTATAGAAAATCCATTACCAGTGAAGTGTTTAACGGGTGGTAAAATATGCATCTCTCGTTCCCTTTTAACGTGTACAAACCGCAAATAACCACCAGAAATACCTTGAGGTGGTATCATGCGAATCACCCCCTTAACATCTCTGGTTATGAATCTTCATGTTCAACCACAAAAGCAGAGCTTCGATCTCTTTTCCCTCCATTTGGCATCGGAATTCTACTTTTTTTTTTTCTCACCCTCAGGGACTGTGTAGTGTCTCTCTCTATAGTCTGCTAGTTTAAGATGCTGAACATTCCATATTAGTTGATGACGTTGGCCAAAAAACAGGCGCTTTAAAGTGGAAAATTACTCACAGGTTTGGACAAGAATAACACGAACCGCATCTAGCGGGAAGTTATTATGTAAGACTGGAGAGCCGGCCACACCCTGATCGTAGAGGAGAGGGGGAAAAAAAAGCGGCTTTGTTAAAAACTCTGAAGTTGCATTTTCTATTCTGGGATATTTTAGGTTTTGGAGGAGTCTGCCCCACTCGTTTTTTCCTATAGGAGGGGCTTTTGTGGAAACTAGAAGAAGAAGACAGAAGGAATCAGGGCTTGTTGTACAAGAGTAACTGAGTTTACTGGACCGGAGGTTCCTTGAATACTTTAAGCTCAGGAGTGAGGTCTTGCTTGGAATACAACTAAGTCAAATATACTAGCTGTAGCCTGAATTCAGCACTCCTGTTCTGACGAACCAAACTCCTGATATCCAGAGTCAGGACCCTGGAGCAACACTTTGGGTCTGAGCCATAGAAAATAGCACAAGACAGTTTCTTTACAGAATCACTGAAATGGAAATTTCAGGAAGAGAACCGTTACAGATTACCGCTTTATTATTGGCAAGCTAAATCAATATCTAAAATTCAGGACTGAGGCATGTGTTCGACATCTGCTGCTTGGGTTTTAAATCTGCAGGAGTGGGGTGCGCATTCATGTGTGTGTCAGGAAACACTCACGCTGGCCGAGCTGCGCCTCAGGAACTCTCTCCCGGATGATGCGACAGGCGTCGTACACCATGGTGGAGGGCTCGAACTGCATTGTTTTAATCACATTTCCCACCCCGATCTTTAGTGATAGCGCCACCATGACTGCGCTTGTGTGTCTGGGTCACCGTTACACCTGCAGTGAAACAAAACAACAACAAAACAAAAATGTTTAAAGGAACCAGAACATGTAATGTCAGTAAGAGGAATTGCTTCACTTCAGCTCAATTATCGGCGGTATCGCAGTTTAACCTGACATTTTTATTTATGTATTTATTTTTATCCATATCTGTTTTAAGTTAACAAATCCACCAGATACCAACTAACAACAGAGAATACCATATACGTGATCCTGATCTCCAAGTGTCTAAGGTGCTACACACGGTACAGAATGCAATTTACAATTAGAACAAAGATTCACAAATTTACAAATTGAACAAAACTGTGTTCCTCTTGAAGGTCAACAATATCTTAAAAAAAAATTTAATGCGAGCACAGAATTTCTTTCTTTTTTGGTTTTACTTCGACCGGCACATAGACGATCCTTGGTTTCAAATTTGTTACTGAACCATGAATCCTGTACAGTGGAATAGTTGTTGGTCACATCACACACAAATACATTTTTTTCCTTGTTGAGAGACACTTTACGGTCAACATTAATTCATGACGTACCAAAATTTCTATATTGTCCGCTTGCCTGAAATTGATGATGCTTAAAACATCAATATCATTGTTTTCTTAATCACAGAAACCTATCAGTGGAAATGGTGCATGGGTCTGGCCTAAATGATGTTTACTTCCCCTTTAGATCGCTAATTTTAAAATAAGACTAGGCTTCCTTTTTTTAAACAGCAAAGAGGAAGAAAGTGTTTCACAAAGCAGGACATTTATGTAGAATTCAAACTGATTAGAATAAAAATGGCCCTAAACGACAAAACTAAGACGCTCTGCTTGACAATAAACCAGCCATTTACACGAACTGGAGACTGAGAGCTTATGGTTTTCATAACGTTAAGACTAAGTCTTTTGTTTCTCTGAAATTATATCACTGAACAGCGGCATGCTAGACCTTGTGGATCTTGTCCTCTTGTCAGTGTCCTCAGAGTCTCTTGTACACATCATGTTTCAAGCATTGACCATTTGACTCTGTATGTAAGTATGATGTTACTGTGGAGCTGCAAAGGGATCAAGTTTATTAATGATTCTTGTAAGCAGAAAACCAGTTTAGTGGGAATTAAGGGAGCGTGATGTATCCCAATTAAAACCCTTAGCTATCCAGTGATTATCCAGTTTGTACTTAGTGATATGACAAAAAAATAACTATTTAACAAAAGATTTAAACTTGTAGCACTCTCCCTCACCTCATCCCTAAAACGTGCAGGATCAGGAATGCAGAAGAATACGAGCAAAGAAAGCGGTGATGATAAAAACAAAAACACTGTCAAGATCTGAAATCTCACTTTCAGAATTTTACCTTTGACGAGTTAAGAGAAGTGCATCTGACCAAACCTTGTGTAAAGTGCAACGAGCATGCGACTTAAAGTGCGACCAAATTTAGTCGTACATAATACGGGCGAGTCTGAGGAATTTCGGCTATGCTTCTTCATGCTCTCTGCGTTGTGGAAATGCACTTGCAAGCACGGCCTCGCTTTTTCACGCCAATCGCCAAAAGAGGAAGAGCTCAGATGCAGAGGAACCATTTTGAGTCTCAAAGTGAGAACTACAAACCACGCGATAAAAAAAAAAAAAAAAAAAAGAAACCTCTCCTCTTTAGCCCTCATGAAATAAACGTTCTCCGTTTGGGTTTGTTTCTGAGGCCAGACAGCATGTAGGTCTTTGAAGGCTGAGGTTAACCCGAACATTTAACACTTCTCAACTCGGTGAAGTTCGAACACAATGAACATTTCACAATTTGGCACAAACTCCAGACGAGCGCCGGGCGACGGCTGCTATTGTTGCGCGGTGCGCTTGAGAGCAGCAGCGTGCTGGGTTTCCTCAGTTACTTATGCCACAGGAATCTCATCGTCCTCTACAGCGCTCTCTCCACAGTCTCCTGACGTTCAGCACGGATTCTATGGAAGGGGGTCTGCTTGCATTCCGGCTGCCCAGCCCAGCAATGCCGTCCCTAAATTTAGGGAAAGGGATGAGAGGGTCGACTTCATAGCAGACTCATGACATGATTTTCACAGCTGCAGCTTTAAGAGGGCTCTCATGGGGGTGGGGGGGTGTACGTGTGTGGGGAAGGGTAGGTTTTACCGTCACCATGTCAAGTGCTTGCTAGGACCACGTCTAACACTTTTTTCGCATTAGGATATACTTCCTAGTTTTTGAAATGAAACACACAGCAGGTTCCCAGACTGGGTGAACTTTTCAGTCTAGTGGTTTTGGGTTTAAGGAGCAAAAACAAATAAAGCGTAAAAACAGACAAGTGTTATCCCCTTAAAACCCTAGGAATAGGTTCTAATTAGGGCATGTAAATCTTGTGAACACAGTTGTATAAACAATTTGCCAGGAAGTGTCCCCTTATGCAAGCTTTACTGTCCCTGTGCATTAGTCTTATCGCTCCAATACAATCTCATTATGTACCTGGGTCAAGTGAAACAAGGGCTATAATTTAGTTTTTGTCAACACCTGATTCACAAGACCAGCATTGGGGTGCACTTCTCCAGGCATCACAGCAGCTACTCCAGTCAAACAGACCACTTGAGCATGATCATTAGACCACCTCTGGACTGTTCTGTCAATTCTGTCAATGTTTTATTTAACCGACCGATCTGATTGGACGACAGCCTTTCCACTGGCTTTGATAATAGTTATATTACCTTCATGTATTACTGTGCGTGACAGGTGTTCTCGTAATCATTAATTACAATAACTGTTGGTTCAGGCATATGTGAAAGTACCTCTACTGTATGTGGTCTGCCAGAGAAAGAGAAAACTTGTGCAAAGAAAACATCTGTTAATGTTATATATCATTTTAACCAAAAACAATTATCTCCTTAATAAATGCTTCATCTTATTTGAGCCCTCAGAACGGATCCGTATTTTAAACAAATAAAGGGGGCTTAATAGCATTTTATATATTATACATACTATACATATATATATACACACATATATATACATACATACTGCGTTCCAAATTATTATGCAAATGATATCTTTCTATGATTTTCAAAATTAGTAAATGCAAATGACAGTATAATTTTCTAGTCATCAACTATTAGGGTATAATTTTCATTTTATTGAACAAACCTCCTAAAGATAATATTTATTTAAAAAATAAAAAACTGAAAACACACTGTTCCAAATTATTATGCACAACTGAGTTAAAACATTTTATAGGTTGTAAAGAACTGAAAATAGGCTTTTGTTGAATTTGCAGCATTAGCAGGTCATATTTACTGAAATCAAAAGCTATTTCAATCAAACACATCCTAACAGGGCATGTTACATAGGACCCCTTCTTTGATATCACCTTGTGAGTTTTTGGACAGTTTCTGCTTGAATTTCTTTGCAGGATGTCAGAATAGCCTCCCAGAGCTGCTGTTTTGACTCAAACTGCCTCCCACCCTCATAGATCTTTTGAGGATTCTCCAAAGGTTCTCAATGGGGTTGAAATCAGGGGAGGATGGTGGCCACACCATGAGTTTCTCATCTTTTATGCCCATAGCAGCCAATGACTCAGGGGTATTCTTTGTAGAATACATTTTCGTGCATGAAGACCAGCTCTCCCCCCATGATTCCGGGCCAAAACATGACTCCGGCACCTCCTTGTTGACGTTGCAGCCTTGTTGGAACATGGTGGCCACCCACCAACCATCCACTACTCCATCCATCTGGACCATCCAGGGTTGCACGACACTCATCAGTAAACAAGGCTGTTTGAAAATTAGTCTTCGTGTATGCCTGGGCCCACTGCAACCGTTTCTGCTTGTGAGCATTGGTTAGCGGTGGCCGAATAGTAGGTTTATGCACGACTGCAAGCCTTTAAAGGATCCTACAACTTGAGGTTCGCGGGACTCCAGAGGTACCAGCAGCTTCAAATAACTGTTTGCTGCTTTGTAATGGCATTTCAGCAGCTGCTCTCTTAATCCGATGAATTTGTCTTGCAGAAACCTTCTTCATTCTGCCTTCATCTACACGTACCTGTCTGTGCTCTGAATCAGCCACGAATGTCTTCGCAGTACGATGAGTTTTCGTGAAATATCTAATGTTTTTATACCCTGTCCAAGGCTTTGCAATATTTGACACTTTTTTAACATTTGTGTATAAGACTTTTGCGACCTGGATCTTGTAGAGGTTTTACTTCACAGAAAACAATACATTCAATTAAACTTTCTAAGACACTTTATGTTGTACACGTTTTACTTTTTCTTTGACACGTTATAACAACTTGGTGATACACATTTTTGCATATACATTATATTTATGAGGAACTGGAAAATAAAACTTTTTAGGCATGTAGTTGATCTGTAAACCCGGGTTACCTGACGCGCATCTAGTGTCATTTATTGCTTTAAAAGAGTTGTACATGAAATGTACTGTACCTGTGCAACTTTCATATGCGTTTTTTCTTTAGTGAAAGTGATAAACGCTGGCTTGTGCACTGCTTTCTGAATCAAAACGCAGCCAGACTCTGCTTGTCTTTCATACTTTTGTTCTGACTTCATGTGGCTGCAGGGCATAAAAAATACTTAACTAGTGAATAGTGATGCATTTTTATCCAAACTAAGATAACCGTGTGCTTCCGAGAATAACATGGGATAAAATCCTGCCAAAAGAAATTGCGTAGTAGTTTAAACCCAAGTAGTTAAACCGTACTGATTTAATATACACTACTGAAAAAGTAATAAACAGCTACAGTCATGTAATAATTTCACATCAACATGTGCTTACGGATGAGTACAGGTCAGCGATGAACCTCGAGTCAAACAGCACGGCACAAAACGTCCTCAGTGTTCTTCAGTCTATGACTTTCATTTATCGTAAGCGGTAATCTATCACCCTACTATGCTAAGCACATGCTAACCACTTGATCTATTCAAAGAGTCAGGAAACCTATAGTCCTGTTGCAGCTTGTGCTTGCAGAAACACTTGTAATCTCGCACACATCAGCAGCAGCACAGAGTCATAAAAACGTCACAAGACGAGACAGAAAACAAAACCGCCCAAAGATACGAGAATGCAGATGGCTACTGTTTGTAAGAGTTATGAAGATAGACTTTACTGCTCTGTTAGAATGCGAGTAGTGATGAAAGATACTGTGCATTTTTTGCTATCAAAGAATCTTACAGTATAGATTTAACATTTTTCTGAATAATATTTTACACAAAATATAGTATATTGGGAGTACTTATTAAAAAAAAAAATAAATAAATAAAAAACTTTATAAACTAAAAAGGACATATCCATTTTAAAAGCATCCCGATGTGGGGTGCAAAGGCATAGCCCTGGTCTTGGACGGGCATCTGGCTCTAAATAAGGGGGTGCGGTATCCAGGAAATGAAAAACTAAACAAGAAACTATTAATGGAAGTCTCGAAGTAGATCAGACCAAGAGACAACAACAGTGTGTGTGTGTGTGTGTGTGTGTTGAAACAGGCCTTTGTTGAGACATTTAAAGCAGAGATTTATGAAGCATCTGAGTGATTAACTGTGTATGTAATGTAATGGCATTAAGTGTTACTACACAGTCAGTGAATGAGACGCACTGGACGACACTTCATTTACAGGATTAGACAACTTAATACCAGGGTCAAGTTTTAAACTGAAGCAGATTCTTTAGCTGTGGTTCCATGAGAGAACATTCCCGCATGCTTCCCATACACCAAAAACGTGAGAATGTTCCGGAAAATGCAACACTGACTTTAGCAATTACCATTAGCGAAAAGGAACTGGTTGGCCAAGACCCAAAATACTTCATTAAAAAAGTACAACGTTAAAAAAAATATGTCTACATAAACACTGAACCAACAATCAACTGCTGATCAAGCCAGGATATAAATAATTTGGCACGGCGCCGGCGGGAAAGCATCTGCTTCCCAGGTCAGTGACCGAGGTCTTGCAAACTGAGAAACTATACACTGTTTTAAAAGAAAAGAAAAAAAAACTTGGAAAAGCACAAAGCAGCAGAAGACGACCGAATTAAAAAGAATACCAATGTGTCTAATCAGCTAAGCAAAAAGTTTTAGTAAACCAGAATGCTACTTCTTAGTTCCACTTTCACATTTATGAGCAACAGAAACAGTCTGTTCCATTTCCAAGAAGAAGAAAAAACATCGCACTAAGGCACAAGTGTACACATTTAGATTTAAAGTGAATTAAGATCATGTACTGTATAACTTAGTTGAATTCTCGATTCTGACTGGTCATAGAATGTTATATATTTTTTTAAATGGCAGATCTGACAATAATGCTGACTGATTGAAATCACATGGATGTATTTAGACATTGTGGTTTCTCCGTAACATGAGAAGTTGCTTTTATATTTTGTCTTAATAATGGAAAAGTTCCTGAAAGTAATGAGGTGAGGAGTTATAGTGTAAGTGATAACAGGAACTACATAGTGTCATGGACATTCCACAATATTAAAAGCAAATTATGAACAGGCAATTAAATAATTTTTTTGTGACTTAAAACATAATAGGTGGCAAACTGCTGTGATAAAAAAAAACTTTAAGTCTTATAGTTAGGGGAAAATAAACAACCTTGGGGTGGCAACAAAAAATCAAGCAATTGGCAGATGGTCTTGTCTAGAGCAACTTACAAAAGTGCTGTTTATATTATCCTATAACAGCACACCTTATCGGTTTTTTTTTCTTTCCTTTTTTGAATCCTTATTATACTCTTCTTCTTCTACTACTTGTTTTAAAACATGGATCTGAGGACACTTGACCCGTAAGTCTGGTATTTTTTGTCTAATGTGAAAACACCCTTATAATGTGGTCAATCACACTAAACAAAAAGTTCAACCTCTCTCTCTCTCCCTCTATCTCTCATTGGTAGGGTTGGGTACCTATGTAACCAGTTTGTACCGGACCGAAACAGAACGCGACTTTCAGTGCCACTTAAATGCCTAAACTGTCGATTGAAGCATCAGATTAATCAACACACATGATCACTAGTAAAATTTAAATACTGGGTGTCAGAAATGATCGGAATAATTTATTATTTCCTTAATTAGAAAGATCTTGAGAACTTCGGAAGGCTTTGATAATACAAATCCCAAAAATTGTTGCAGTAATGTTATTCATTTTATTTTTGTAGATTAAAAGATTATTATTAGATTCGATTAAAAAATTAAAAGCACAAATCATCAGGGAATGAAAGACCATCCGAGATGTGCGTGAATGCAGCAACTAAGGTTACACTCGCTCTGACGGCAGCAGGTGGTCTACTGCTATCTTAGCTTGCTAAATTTCGTTAAAAAATAGCAAACAACTTTCGTTAAAATGCCAAAAAACTAAACGTCAAAAGTGTGACTATATTTCACAAGAAAAGATTCCGACACCACGACGTGCAGCAAATGTTTTGGAGCAGTTGCGTGTGAAGGGGGAAACACATCAAATCTAATGAAACATTTATTCCGTGTGCCCTCAAAGTTAAAAGCAGAGGGAGGCACCGTGTTCGACAGCTTGCGGACAACAGCTGGCACTATCGGTGTGGACGACCCGAGCCTCAGTCACACCAACCGTAGCAAAAAGGAGTCCACTGATTATGATGACGACAGCAGCCTTCCTACAGGATAGTAGTAGCACTAATGTAATGTTATTTGCAAAATGGAAATCTTCCATTCATGCTAACAAATGGTCAAACGATTTGTAAAATACTAATGTAACATAGATTCTGTTTAAAATTAGGAGAATTTTTAAAAACCTTTTGTTCAATAAAAATTTATTCTTGAGTCATCCACCATCATTTTGTGGCTTTTGTAAAGTATCGGTTCAGGCACTGTTTTGGCACCCGTACCTAGGGTACCTAAGTATCGATTTTGCACTGGTATTGAAAAAAGCCCAAACAATACCCAACCCTACTCATTGGAGCGGATTTTGTACAGGTGTGAAAATTCACACAAAGTCAGAGTGTTAAACTAGTCAAGTTTCTGTATGTCTATCCATCCATCCATCCATCCATCCATCCACAGCGCTTCAACGGTGAGGAGCCGCTTCTCAGAACACATTAGTGCTATTTATGTGACCAACAGTAAAAAATGTGAGCAGCTCAAACTGGCAGAATGGCATGTAGTGAGGTGATGTAAGGTGGTTTAAAAGTGGACCGAGACACAGGAGATGCCCGAGTTAAAGGTTCGCTGGTGAGCAAAAAAAGAAAAACCCACTCTGCATGGATACAAATTCAAAAACAGAACGGAGTAGTTACTGTCCGGCTCTGAAAACACACAACGTCTCCAAGCCATGCTAATTGTGGTGTTCGGTAGCAGCCTTGGGGAACATTTTCCTGAGACAGCTGTTTTCTAGCGAGCGCTAAACGGGCGCTTTTGACAGCGCACGATTTACACCTTCAAAGGAGCCCACGAACACCAGCCGACTGGTCCGATGTGCAACGTTTAACAGACTCTCTTGGCCTTGGTAATCGTTTTAATCAATTTGACACTTTTTACTTCACACAAGAAAGAGAAACCTCCCAAATTTAAATTTAGCTTAAACTTAATACCATTTAGAAAGGATCAAGTCACCCGGGCACCATTACTTTAGTGAAGGTAGCAGTCAACTTGTTTCGAGGCATAATAAATATAAATGAAAAAATATATTTTTGTTGAAATCTGGTGAGTGAATTAGCTGCAGGGAAAACCTTCACTAAACATACTAAGGTAGCTTAGCATCTCAGCTAAGTTGGATGAAGTGTCCTATGCGGTGCTGCTACAAACATTTCCCTTCTTTAATGTCAGAGATGGAGATGACCCTTATAGAAGAGAAGTTTACCTGATGGAATCTTCTGGAAATGGGAGAAGGCCTCCCACAGTGATGCAGCAGTTTGGGGTCTTCTGCTGGTTCTGTGGACAGATGAAAAAAACAGATGAACATCCTTCACAGCAGACATTTTTATATCCAGGCTTTTTAAAGTCATCAGCTTAAGCATGATCAAGCTGTAATGTAAGGATGTGTGCATCAATCCTCTCATGAAACCAGACACAAAGTTCACTCAAACAATGCCAGATTTGCATCGAATGAAGAAAAAAAAAAAAAACTACTTAAAAAACAACAACAACTGTTTGTAAAGGCATATGGATCCTTAACCAGGTTAGACAGTAAACTCTCTCAGACGCTCAAATTTAATTTCTCACACGGCCTGCAGTCACTCCTGCACCTCTGGACTTTTCTGACTAAGTGAAACTGTAACTTGTGTATCTAAATGAACCGCTGCAAAAATTCTACACATGTGGTTTTGTAAAGAGCGGGCCCTTTTAGCATTCATACTTTTCACGCTGAGCGTTATGTGAGCATAATGAGAAAGAGTGTAGAGTTCCTGTGATCAAAATAGCAGATAGAGACCAAGTCATTCTGCCTGTAGTTATATTTCATTTTTTTTATTTTTATCTCTCCTCACTCGAATGTAATGAAGACAAATATCTAGTTTAAAAAAAAAAAAAAGGAGGTCGAACCCTCAGAGTCTCAGGATGAATTTATTGTCAGTGATGTATTAGGATCACTGTTTCTGCTCAGCTGTTCAGCATCTGAAAGATCTTTCAGCATAAATTCACTGACAGAAAACGATTTCTCTCATTGCGAATGACAGTCCTGCAAAACTCCTACATTTCTCTTTATATTGTCACTTATTACGTTAACTTCCTCATTCCAGGGTTAAATCCTAAATAGTGCTAAATACAAAGCTAGTGTGCTATATAGGGTGTGCACTTGCTTAACGCTCAATAAGTAGTGTACTAGATCAGGGGTTGGACAAAAATTTGGGATTGCAAT
The DNA here is from genome assembly GCA_030522415.1 of Channallabes apus. Taxonomy (NCBI): domain Eukaryota; kingdom Metazoa; phylum Chordata; class Actinopteri; order Siluriformes; family Clariidae; genus Channallabes; species Channallabes apus. The sequence goes on from CM060120.1 coordinate 12,822,156, forward strand.
ATTCGTGCATACCAAACGACACAGACGGTTCAGATGCTATTCGAAACGACTTAGAAGCTATTATCAAGGAGTCAAATTATTGTTAAGGATAACATGACATATGCTTTTATTTTTTTGCTGACAGTGCTTCTGTGAGCTTCGGTTTTGGCAGGCAGCTGCTCTGTACAGACCAGCCATCACCCATACTGCGACCGACAGTGACCATAGAACGAAGTGATATAGTTAAACATCCTAGTGCTGTTACCACCCATCATCACACCTTCGTGGAATGCCTGTCGTCCAATCATATTGCTCAGTCCGAACTACCTGCTTACAACAAGACCGAGCAACTTGTCGATCCAGTCAAAATCCTTACACTTGCCCATTTTCAATTCCAGCACATCCAGTACAGCGACAAAATGTTCCCCTGCTGCCTAATGCATCCAACTGACTTCCAGATGCCATCAAAATGATATAATCGATGTTTTCACCTGTCAGTGCTCATAATGTTTTAGCTGATCAGGGTATATAAATAAATACTGTACTGAATATGTACACACTACCAGTCTAAAGATTGAACATAACTTCCAATTCCATGGTCGTTCCTGTTTTTTATTTCTTTCTATATTATAAAACATTGAAGGAGATTATTGTATAATTTGGACGCCTTCAGCAAACAGTTGATATTGAGATGCGTGTCTGCTACTTATGCTCTGTAAAGGCTTCATAGCATCTCGATTTGTTAATTGGTGATTTCTGAGGTTGTTAACTCAGAAACGCCTCCTTTCATCATGGTTCTTGATGTGTTTCGCAAATAAACAGCTGACCTTCGTGTCTTAAAACAATAACGGGACTGTTATTTACGTTCCCAATGACGTGCGTGTTATTACATACTGTAGTTTTGAAAACATCAAGTATTGTTCTAGAATGTAGAAAATAAATGCTTTTGTCTAAAACTTTGACTCCTACTGTACATAAATACATTTAAAGGTTCATGCTCATTATACATTAGGAACTAGTTGTTCCCTACTCTGTCTGGCTTGACTGAGAGGCTGTCAGATGTTTGAGTGACTACATCGGTATGAAGTTCCTTCCCTACTGAACGAAAAAAAGTAATGACATAAGAAGTGCAAGAGCTTTGCACCCTCACCAACAATGACACGCACTTCTGGCAGACAACTTTTAAAAAAAAAAAAAAAAAAAAAAAAAAAACTCTGCCGTGTCCGCCCTTACTCTCCCAGGGTACATGATCCCTTCTCCAAATCTCCTCAATCCACGGCCAATACAAGCGCAAGGATTTTTATTTGTGAACTTTCATTGTAAAAGCAAGAGGACTTTTTTTTTTTAGCTGAAGACAAGCTGACTCGAGGCGAGTCATGCCGTGTGGAATGCTGCACAGCAGAAGCAACTCCTGCTCAGCCTCAGCGTAGTGTGATGTCATTTCCTGTTTGAAAAGCACTTCAACGCCATAAAAGGGAATTTTAGCTATCTGCAGGCGGAGAGGGAGCACGCGCCACAAACACACACACACACACACACACACACACACACACACACACACACACACACACACACACACACACACACACACACACACACACACAGAGTGCTGGCTCTCCCATAGCTGGGAGCTCGGCATCCTGTGCAATTACGCGCTGGAGTTGAGGAAGAGAGCATTGTTTAGCTTACGAAAAGGAGGGAGTACAAATTTAAAACAAACCTCTGCATGTGAAAATCACACGATCGCACACTCATCATAACATCAGGGACGTGAAATGCTCCTTTAACTGTAGCCTAATCCCACCTGACTCAAACAACTATGTGCAACCTGAGTAGTTTAACACTTTCTTCACCCTAAAGCTTTAATCGATAACAATCTATACCACAAATCTACTGTACACCACAAATCTATACTGTACCTGACAAGCTTAAATCAAATCACGTCCCATATTTACTCTGCATGCAGTTAAATGCAAATAAATTCCGCCGCCCACGTTATAGTGACCTTAAACAGACGGCACTTCATTCTGGCAGAGAGGAAGAGACGAGTAATGATCATAGACATTCCTGCAAGAGCAAGCAGGAGGAGGCCCTGAAGAAACAAATAAACAAACAACAACGCTGATAGAGAACAGAAATCTCACAAAAGCACACACAAAAGTATGGTTCATAATTTTGCAGCAGACTTTACCAAAGTCTAGCCTTTCCCACATAGCGTGAGTTCCTGTCCAGAATTCGTCACTTCCTGCATGTCGGGCTGCACCAAGATATGAGATGTTAGATAGCGGCTACAGCCGGGGTTTCGAGGATGATGCACTTTTACTACGGTGCTGCAATCGAACACGGCAGCGACAGCAAAGTAGGAAAAAGTTTAAAATGAGTTAAAGGTGAGGTTTGGTTTCATTCATACCTCAGGCTTGCAATAAGTGCATCAGGCTGTTATACACAAAAATTTGATAGTTTTTTTGTTTTTAACAGTTCTAACAGTCTAAAAAAGGAGACAACTACGCAAAAAATTAATTAATTAATTAATTAAATCAATCTGCATATTATGCCTAATATAACTGATACGTTTTGCAAGAACAACCACCTTGTCGACTTTCTACTTCACCTGCTACGTCTGTGCCAGTTGAAGGATGAGATTAGCGCAAGCTGCATTCACACACAGATTACAGAGATTTGATTCCAACCACGCCCGAGTAAATACTACTACTACTACTACTACTATGTACAGTGCTTCGGGGCACCTTTTTAAGTGGACTCCGTGTGTACAGAGTGTGCACACTAGAGCTGGAGTTGTAGGTAGGCTGGCGGTTCAATTCAATTCAATTTGATTTTGGTGTGCATCGCGATTTCCAATTCAATTCATAGTATTAATACTTACCGTTTGATTTGTCTCAAGCAGCTATACTTCTTACAAGTTTTAAGGTAGCAGAAACTACTAAAAAAGTATCTAATATGCACTGAAATGCTGTGTTGAGTGTTTAAATCTCATGTCTTATACAAAGTGATTGTGGCCAATTTACCTAAATAGTTCAAAAAGTGTGAAAGGATTCTGAGTTGAAAACTGACCCCTTGATTCAATTAATTAATCGAATTGATTCCAAAAAAAAAAAAAAAAAAAAAGGTTCACATGCATAAACAAAACGAATTAAAACGCAAAGCTCTAATTCACGCCACACAAATGTTCCCGACGTTGGGTCCATGTGTGTACCCTGATCCGTGCCTCTAATGAGAAAGCAACTTTACTACACAGGGTTGGACAAATCCTGTTAGTAAGCAGAAGGTTCTTGTCTGAATTTTCTCAGGCCCGTGTTTCACGCAACCTAACAGTTTAATGCGCGTTAGATGTAGAAAAAAAATTAAACCAGTGTACTAAATGATTATGTACACTTATTACTAATGAACAAGGTAGCATGTGTGTTATTCACACTAGGGCTGCAAATGATGAATATTTTTCAATAAATTGGTCTGTCAATCTCTATTTTTGAATATAATAATATATATATTTTATATACAAAATGTTTGTTTCTTTGCAGCATTTCAATAAACGGCTTTATAAGAAGCGCCCAAAAATCTCTATACAAAGGAAAAATTTACTCTTTTTTTTTTTTTTCAAAAAAAAAGAAAAAACAACCTCTACATGACTGCTTTTCCTTTATAAACACACATGGAGTCTTGTCTTTCACTCATGATGTATTTGTGTTAACGCAGCTGGAGTTATGTGTGTAATTGCCCTTTATTGCATTCTTTAAAATCTAGCCTTGAGGATTTCAAGACATTCTTCCTTTGTCAAAAGCATCTTAAAAGCAACCTGTATAACCTATATAAGCTTTTATTTAAGTAGAAAATGTATATGATTGTGTGTGTGTGTGTGTGTTCATTAGGCCTATGTGGTGACAGTTTTTGGGACACCCTGTAGAACTGTTTCTCAACTGGGCTTAATTACACAACAGTTCATCAACTCCAAATCAACATTACTGACATTAATCAGATAAACTGTCAGGACATGAGAATATTATCAACTCGACCCATACGAGACGCTCACACTTATGCAATAAGGTCTTTTATAGCTTATCATGTTTTCAAATCACAGCTTTGTGTCTTATCTGTATTTCAACGCCTGGTTGGTTCACAGCAAATTTAAAATAAAGCCTAAATAAATAACCGGTGCAGGGGAGCGTACTGTAAAGAGTTTTTATACAGTAGAGAAACACTGTACTGTTCGATCTGTGCTTCATGACGCGCTTCGACTAGACAATGGTTTCAATCGCGACTATTTTTATCATCGATTTGGTCAAGTAGCTGCTGCAGCTCCAGTTCACACGCTCAAGTAAAAGTCAGGAAATCAACAACTAGCCGCTGACTATGAACTGGTGTGTTTCCTCTTCACAAAGCAAATAAAGGAAGATTTGAGTCTGAATGAAGTTTTTCATCGATATGTTTAACAGGTGGCTGCATGTTGTCGCATGGTTGCTTGGTTTTGTCAGTGTTTCCACACAGCTGCATGCTCCTAGTAAAAGTGTGTGTTGCAGCATGTGATGGGCTTAATTACTGTTTTTAGTGTTTTCCTGATACATTAGCAATGCTGTACTACACACTGCGTGAACATGTACATGACTTCCCTCAACCACCTGAAATCTTGCGGTGCATCAGAATTCTTTACCTACAAAGTGGGAAATCAAGGATGTTTCCATATGTTTAGCATTCATTACCAACAAATTAACCATTTAATTAAAAGTTTTTTTTTGTTTAGATATTTTGATAGATCCAATCCCTGACCCTTCATATAAGTAAATTTATGGAAAAGAGAAAGACAAAAAATAAATTAATCACTCTTTAAAGTCTACAAATATGTCGGAGCATCTTAATCTAGGGTTTTTTTTCCCCAAGGAAGAGTTCACGCCTCGTACGGTTTCCTACTTCATCTCCGTCTAGGTTGAAAAAGGATGTAATGCAGCGTTCTATTGAACATAAACTTGGTTATCTGACTTTTCAGACCTGTACCAATTCCGGATTTCTGAGGTAATATTTGAATCTGTTGCTTGGCGCTTCAGTACTTGGCAAAACACTTCCTGCTTATCTTGGTCCATGTTGTTGTGTTTTTAATGTAATGGCAGAGTATTTGGGAGCAGGGCTGGCTGTACGAAGCTTATATTAGATTAGATGTTAAAAAATAAATAAATAAAAAACTATGTACGAGGGGTGTTCGAGTCAAACCAGGACTTTTGAATGTTATGAGAGTAAACACTACTTTTATTTCTCTATATAATCCCCTGATACAATTAATTCCCCTTTATTAGTTCTAGTAGGACACCATCAAGGTAGAAAACCAAGTACGCCAGAGTACGCCATGATCAGAGTGCCTGCTTCACGTCTGAAACGCTGGCCTCCCAGGAACACCTTTTAAATGTGGAAAAGGCTTGGTCAGGCCGAGTTCCAGTAATGTGCGAGTGGTGTGTTCGTGAATGATCGTGTGTATATTTCCCACAGATAGATACGTGAAGTAAGAAGGGTGTGAAACTCTGCAAGTTGGCAAATAGTTATAAGTTATAAAGTTATACAGCTTGCACCATTATACTGTGGCTAGGAGTCGCATCGCCGTATTGTGCTTGAAACTTTCTATAAATGTTAATCAATTTCATCACATAAAAGGTACAATCTTGATAGGAGCATTCTGAAAATCATGTTAAAAAATGTATTCGCATGAATAGGAAAAAAAAAATAATCTGGTGCTTGTAATACCCTCCCTTTCTACGTCTTCAAAGAACGTCTCTCTGTAGCCCCTCTTTTACACAGCTTGTTAAAGGCGGGGATAGCAGAACAAACAAAAAATGAGAGGAAAGTGACCTCTAATTAATCAATCATGTATGTTGCCGTTCTCCTGTAGAGAAAAAATATATATATAGAAAAATAAATAAATGTAAAAAATGAGCGGCCTAATATACCAGAGCAGCCTGTCCAAGCTAGGAGCAAAATCTACATGTGGTAAACACTGACATTCATGCTGGGAGCCATGATGTTTTAATGTCACTTGCTGAACTTGGAGACCGTCCAGAGTTCTGAGGAATTTCAAGGAAATTACGAGTTATGACCTTTTCTCTTCAAATGGTCCGGTCATTTCTCAGGTCTGGTCAGCGTCTTATCAAAATGCTATTAATATACCATATTATCTGAAATGCTTTTCATTTCTGACACACACACACACACACACACACACACACACACACACACACACACACACACACACACATAAAATAAAGCACATCACATCAGCACCGGGTATGCATGAAAAGTTGTATGCACCATCATGGGAGCTCGACGCCTTGTTTATGGTTTAATTTTGGAGAACTGCAATCACAGAGGACCTGAGAATACAGCAGAGAAACACGAGAAGAGGCTCACTAGCTCAGTAACAGATCCTTATTGGCGCCATGGTGTGTAAAGCGTAGTGTGTGTGTGCGCGCGCGCGCGCGCGCGCGCATATGTGTGTGTATGTGGAGCCTGGAATGGGATCTACACAGCAGGAACGCTTCTACTTAAATAAAAGCTATTCAGCAGAAGGTGTTAACACATCAGAATTACTTCTGATGTCTTTTATTGATCTCTGCTTCGTACGTGCGTGATGTGTCGAATCGTCACATGGCTTTGAGCGTTACTGCCGTCAATATGAAATTTTCACCTGCGCATTTATAAGCAGGATTTCTCGTTGAGATTGAAATGATGGAAGAAGCAGCAACAGGAATCAGTTAGAAATTCTTAGAGAGGGAGTTCACAGAATGTCATTTGCATTAAATCTCTTACAATGTGAGGAAAGGTGGAGAGCCAAGAAAATTAAAGTGAGGTAGTGTACAGTCCTGCTTTGCCAAGAATAGATAGATCTCGAGATAAGTTCTCAGCAGCAGCACGTGCTCCTCCAAGAATCTGATTGTCATTGTGTACGATAAAGTTACATGTTCACATGCTGGTAGGACGGTAGTGTATGAATTTCATAGAAATTCTTATCGTAGCATATGAAATTCTTAGGGATTTAAGTGTCATCAAGTTTTCTGTGCTGAGAGACGAGCTGTAATATTATTCTATGGGTATTTTTACATTAGGCACGATAGATTTGTACTGAACCCAGGAACGACTGATCCGCTCTCCTCATATTGTTTTTTGTGCTCCGTTCTCGGGTACGCTTGTGCATTTACTCTCTCCGATACAGCAGGTGGCAGTATGCACCTACATAATTCGTGAGCCGCCATTAAACAAAAGTGAGGCGGAGAATAGGGGAACTTTAAGGTTACGTTAATGCTTAATATCACTGATACGTCAAGAGTGACGCTCTCCTGTGCCTTCATACTTTATCAGCTATGGCTGTTTAGCTTAAAGGATAAAACTGGCACCAGATTTTAGAGGACAGTGACGACACTGGTTATGTCGCATATCTAAACAGAGATCTACGTCCGTTCTCAGCTACAATCGGCTTCCATATCTGATTTGATTCGTGCCCGAGTACGTTGTATCACTCTCGAGAACACTTCAAGCGGACTCTGGCATTGGTTCCCGAACACGGAACGAATGTGTTCTCACTGATCAAAATGAACCAGACTTTGGGGTAAAGTGATCTTGAAATTTTGGGTGTGAAATTTTTGTATCATCTTGGATGGATAAAAAGGAATAGGAAAAGTATAAGCAAGAAACTTGATCAGGTTAAAAAAAAGTAAAAAAAGAATGGATATACAGTATAGTAATATGTAGATGTACATATTAGTCTATAGACTAGTCTATGGTAACACTCACTCATGCTCACTCACTCATTGTCTATTACGCTTAATTCTGTATACAGGGTCACCGGGGGCCTGGAGCCTATCCCAGGAGACTTACAACTTAAGTAGACTTAAGGCACGCGGCGGGGTACAACCTGGACTGGGTGCCAATACATCGCAGGGTTTATAAACCAAGTTTAATATATAGATGCCTTAGAATGTTGGATCTGTGACTTAAGCTTCCTGACTTGACTTTATGAAGGATCATATAAACACCCAATACATCAAGACACACTTAAAGCTGAAAGCACATCACCCCATTTCATGATGTACATCAGTGAGAGTTTTGTCAGTGTAGAAGAGCCAGGGTGACTGTGAGGGCTTTTTCCTTTTGTACCAGTGGTCAAAATCACAATTTGGCTTCATTACATTTATTATTGCCTTGTAATAGTCTCTTACATTAAAAGGGCATAACCTGAACCTCAATAACAAGTCACTAAAAATATATAGGAAAATGCTTATTACTGCTTATAATTGCAGGGAACTATAAGCAAAATGTAACTCTTATTAGTCATTCAGATGAGTCTGCATTGTGAAATGTGCCTTGAATAGGACAATTACATAACCGCCCCCCACCTCCCCTGCTAAAGTGACCTCATATAAGAAGAGACTCTCCCTTGGCTCTTTGGGAAAGCTCTGAGACCTTTTTTTAACTTGTTAAAGGAACAGTAAAACATTACAATCGAACATCATGTTCATGTATAATCTTGAATCTTTCAGTTAGAGCTCTGTTGCTGCCAAAAGTTTAAAATCCTAATATAATTGGACACCATGATCATTTGCCAACTAAAACATTTTTATTTTTCCACGCTGCTGTCACTGGAGGGGCCATGACCATCTCTTCTGAGTAATTCAAAGCCATTAAATGTATTTTGGTACACATGCCTGAGATTGATCCACATGCCTAAAGACCAATTCGCTTGCTTTAACTAGTTTGACTCGAAAACAAATCGAGGGCACGTGTTGATGGACGACCTGTTGACGGACGATCTTCGGAATCAGACAGTTGAGGTAGCAGAATGTCAAAATGCTTGACTGATTTCCACAAAGACCAGTTGTATTTGAGATACATCCCTGCATTATGTAACTAAACTCAGCAGCAACTTAGCAAATCTCTAATATCACCAGTGAACTTTGCAGAGGTCACCGGCCTAGACAGCGAGGTGCCGTGTGTTTCTGGAGTGAGCCAAGATCTATCCATAGACTTAGAGTAGATAACCATAAAAACACAGAGCTACAATTTTTTTTTGTACCTAAGGGTCAGAAAAGCAAAATACAAAACCTTAGCGACAAATAGGGGTTACGATAAATCATTATCTACTAAAATTGATAATCAACAATTAAATCTGCAACAAATTTATCTGCTGTTTCGTTCATGCAGTCATCACGCTTGATTCTGTCGAGAACTGTGAACGCTCGGACGTGTACGTGTGAGGCTTACTGAAGTAAAGTGAGAAAAAGATCAATGGCAAGCACCTTCTCAAGCAAAAATCTCCTAGATGTGGGAAAAGTTCACTCGTAACTTGAGCAAAACAGCAGCTAGAATAAGAGGGAAAGACTTTGTGAAGGATGAGAGAGAGTTGGGCAAGTGGGATTAACATTTTTAAGTGGAATCCACAGACATTATTTGGCATTTACTTGTTTTTAGAATTTGCTTGGTCGGGAAAATTAATTAAAAGAAATTTTTATTTTAGTTAGTTACCACATGCACAAAAACAACCTCGAGCTAAATTTAAAATCTGATATCTTAATAAAAATCTATTGCGTAAATATGCATTTTGCAATCCGCTTAATCTATTCATCATTTCAATGATCGATAGATTAATTATTTAGGTAAATAGTCTCCAGTTGCAGCACTAGTGACGAACTGCGTTTGCTGCTAAGCAGCTGTACAGCTGGATGGAAATTCAGCAAGCGACTACAGAATAGATTAATTTTTTGTCATGGGTTTTTCATATTGGTGCCCAAAACCCTAAACTTCACAAATGCAGATTTCCTGAGCCTATAACATGACCGTTTGCTATGCATTAAATTTGTTTAATTAAAGAAAAAAGCATTTCACCAAAATAGCAATACTTGTCCCCTCTTAACTATTCTGGAAACTCACAGAACTGTGACTGGCTTCCTGTACGACATCTTGCAAGTTTCTACATTCGGTGTACTCTAGGTTAACAGCTGACAGGAAGCACAGACATTCAGAACGCAAGGGTTCAGCTTCAGGTCATACACAATCAGTTAACCTACTTAACCTTAAACAAGGTCTACTTCTTACCTCACCCTCGGCACGGTGGTGTTTGGGGTCTTCGTTACTGCTTTTCTCACAAACGACACACCCTTTTCTAAGGAAGATGTGCTTCATGCAAACACAAGGCTGCCTGATGATTGGTTTCTTAAAAAACTTGAGTATTTATGAATAAAGTAAAGGCTGTGTGTGTGTGTGTGTGTGTGTGTGTGTGTGTGTGTGTGTGTGTGTGTCAGAAATGAAAAGCATTTCAGATAATATGGTATATTAATAGCATTTTGATAAGACGCTGACCAGACCTGAGAAATGACCGGACCATTTGAAGAGTCTGAACGGAAACATTAAACAAAAATGTAATTGTGAAGTGTTGGCGCTGATGTGTGATGTGTGAATTCAAAGCCATTAAAATGTATTTTGGTACACATGCCCGAGATTAATCCATGTTTATCTTGTTTATCTTTGTCTTGTATATAAAGAATCTTAGAGTCACTTACGGTACATGACTCAACTAGGAAAATGAATCATCATCAGCAGCAGCTATTTCTCAAACCCATAAACCAGACAAGAGGTTTTATTCGGATTGAATGTGTCATTTTTCTCCCCCCACCCTTTTGTTGCAAATTTCTCTATAATACCACACCCCAAGACATCATACAAAATATTCTGAAGTGATCAGTTTTAAAAATTCCACCCAAGTCTGAGGAGATCTGCCAGTCTTGTCACCCTTCATCGTAAACCCCGAGGTGAGCGGCTCTTTTTTTAACCATGCCCCACAGAGGGCCAAACTAGAAGCTCTCAAAGGGCATGTAAAAAACTGCACCGCGGTGTCGCCGTGTGAAACAAGAAGGGCGTTTGAAGCGTTGTCGAGTGGAGTGTGTGAAGGAGTGTGCACTCTAAATGCTCTGTATGCAAGTCAATACAAAGCCTGTGCAGAACTGCTCTTTCAAAACTAATGACACTAATTATGTGAACATCAAGGTCGAAGCACGGTGTAAAAGGCCAACCAGACTCCAGCAGGGGGTCAGCAGATCTCTAATGAATCAATAAGTCGCCGTGGAAATTTTTTAATTTACCGGATCGTGGAATTAGTTAGATATTTATTAATAGAGATTATTTTAGAAGGAAAATATACTAATAATAATAATAATAATAAGTCAGCCATGACAACCATCTCCTTCTGAACGTCATGTCAGTTGCACTAACCGACATGATGTCTATTCTGAGGACATGTCATACTCTACATACTTCTGTTGAAGTGACTGTGGTGTGTGGGGTGTGTGACGGTGGTTTTGGGTTTGGTATAATAAAAGAAATCTGGTGTTTGAGCAAGCTATAATCTAACAAACCTGAAAGCAATAGGTTCAGCAACTGCAAAACACACTTTGGTAAATTCTTATAGATGGTTAACTGCTATTAATTAACATCTGTTGTTAAATATCATCTAATTTTGCAAATCTTCATAATGAGATCAATCGTTTCTTTCGTCTATTCATACCTCATTGATAGGCACTAAGAGCTAATCCGCCCTCCCCCCACCACAAACACACAATTTACCCACTTGCATGCTGTCCAAAATAAATTAATTAACTAACTAAAAAATAAAAATTACTACACCAAAACAGAATGTTTAACATTTGAATGTATTTTTTGTCTTTACATTCTAATTACATCATATTAGAGACCAGCGCGGGACAGATTTTTCAGTCCCGCTCCCGCAAGAATATATATTATTTTCTCCCGCAATTAATTTTATTCTCTGGCAACCGCACAAACATGAAGACCTTACCGCCTGCACCCGCATTCACCCATCAAGCACTCCGCGCGCTGGGTCCCGCGGTACTCCCACGGGAGTGCAGGTCTCCACATCTTATTCATTACAATTTAACGTCAACATAAAGGATGGAAATCCCCAGGGAGCAACTGATACGATATTATCACTATAACAGAGGTGACGTTTTAATCTGTATTGCGATTTTGTTAGCATCCGGATTTTATAAATATCACAATTGTTTTTTGTTTATTTATTTTTAATCTTTAGACTTCTAAACAAACTTGGCAGATAATTTGCTGTGACCACACAAAATGCTGTGAATAGTGTAGAGCGCGCCACCTGTAGGAGCGTTGAGGAACAACAACATTTCGCCACCTCGATTTCGAAGTCAGTGTGTGGCGACGAACGAACTGACACACGAAAGTATCCAGATGCTTCACTGAAGCAGTTACTTCTCCCATCTGTATTCAAATGGTGATGTTTACTCTGACAGCTCTCCTGCTGATTCACTTCCCCAGTCCTGTATTTGAAGGACAGTGGTTTCACATCATCATCATGTGCATCCACTATGCTGTTCTTTATCTCCATCCGCAAGCCGTCTCTCCTCATCCTCTGCTGACTGTACTTATTTATATCTCTCTCTTGCAGAATGGCGTTAAAACATGCACAACTACTTCATGCATAACAATGCTGCTAATCATTACAAGTAATGTCATTTTTCTTCGCAGGAAGCAACACCCATTAACTGAAATCATAAAGTGAATCAGCGTGTATTGACACGATAAACACGTCTGGCGTTACTGCCCGGCTTCGACGCACGAGCTGCAACAAATCTGCAGATTCAAACATGGAATATTTTTTGCGTGTATACGTTCTCTGCGACACGCTCGAATGCATATGCAAGAAGCTGAATACCCTAAATCTAATAACATTCCGTTTTTTTCCCTTCTTCTGTTTGCGGTGCTTATTAACAGTGATGGAGGAGATTAGGAGCGGTTACAGATGACCCGAGGACGGGAGACGACATGGCCAACAAACTGTGAATTCCTGCACAGCAATGTGAAGTCCAACAGAAAAGCTGGTCCGCGTCTTCTGCTGGCAGGAGTCGCAACACACTGATGACTTAAACATGGGGGATATAAGCAACAGCTCTGAAACATGTGTTGAAGTGTAATAGGCTGAACAAATCCCTGCTGCTCTAATCTTATAGCACATGAGAGGAAAAAAAGTCATCCCACTGTGTAGAATAAACAAACAGGGAGGGTTTTTTGGAGGTCACAGCAAAAAAGTGGGTCAGCCTTCAAAGGAAATCTGAATTGGCAAAACTACAAGATTATGAAAAGGAGCTCATTATAGGGATAACTTAATAATGTGCTGAACAGGTGTGTACTGATGTGATATTTACCATAAATAATGCAACAATAACAAAGCTATGATCAATTATAATTTTTTATACATTAACAAGTAATTTAAAAAAGTCATTTTATATATAAAACAACTGATATTTTTTCTAGAGCATTTAAAAGGCCAATTAGGTGATTAGTTTACAGCAGTGGTTCTCAAAGTGTGGGGCGCGCCCCACTAGTGGGGAATACAGACATGACAGGTGGGGCGCAATGAACGGGAGGAAATAACAGGAAAGTACCTATTCTAATTCATGCTTTTCTTTATTGATAATGAAGAGCGTACGCTCAAAACAATCACACACAAATGAATGGATCATTAATACAAGTAAATTTAAAATAACATCAGTTGTGGGCCGGGAGAAAAAGTGGAACCATAGTGGAACAATAACGGTTTAACGTCGGACAAACTGGAGCAGCTGCTCGAATCACAAACCTGCGCGAGCCACTGGGCAGCGACTCTGACAGAAATAGACCGCGCCGACCATCAAAATACATTTTCTGGGATGCGCACATACAAACCAGGCATGGCAAGGCGGAAACAATAATAAACAGTCCTGACATTTTAAATAGTTTGTAAATAAAAACATAGTGAGTCGCGCAGGTTTGTGATTCGAGCGGCGCTGCGCGATGCACCAGGCTGCGCAAATAAACCAGATCATCACTGCGCTATCCAGATAGTCGCACTGCGCTGTATTTGCGCAGATATTTGGTTCAATCGGGTGCCGCGGTTTCGTCCCACTTTTGATGTGTTTGGCTTCACATACACTTCGACAATGGAAGAAGACGAGCAGTGAGCTTGCTTATATGTGACAAAACCAACAACGAGGAGATTGTAAAGAAAAAAGGTGCCTCGTCTGTGGTGTGGAATTGGTTTGGGTATAAAAAAAAGTGATACGAATGAGATGAACGTGATCCACTTTAAACATGTGGATTGCACAACCCTGGACATTACCATTCTTTTCCTACTCGTACAGCTGCTCTTATTGTTCACATATTCTTCATATATTTTCTAAATTGTGTATTGTTGTACAGTTATTTTATTTTAACTTTAGTTTTTATATTTTATTTTATTCTTTCCTAGTTAAATTTACCCCCTATTTCATTTTTCATATTTATTTCCTATTCATAGTCTTTTTTTTTTAATTTTATTTGCAAGGTACGCAAGTTCACTGTTTTAACAAGTGGTGGAAACACGTCAAATCTCTTCTATCATCTGAAATACAAGCATCCAAACGAATATGGCCAAAGTAAAAAAAATGCGGCAAACCTCAGCAATTCACAGTTTATATAAAATTACATTATGTAAAACAGTTTCTTTGTGTTTGAATTTTTATTTATGCATTTTCAGATACAAATTGCTATATTGTGATTATATATATATATATTGTTACCGAGGTAGAAAATAGCTTCTACTGTGATAGAAGATTTTGGTTATATCGCCCACCCCTAATGAAGCCTAACTTGCTTCATGGTGGGGATGGTGGGGGCAGAGGAGAGACCTGTGTGTGTTTTGTGTCTTATACCACTGGCAGCAGACCGCATGAGACCCAACAAATTAGGAAGACACTTAGAGACAACACACGTTAATAAGCCACTCAAATTCTTTCAAAGAAAGCTGGCAGAATACAGACAGCAGGATAATCGCATGGTAAAATCTGAATCAGTGGACAGCAAAGCACAAATGGCTTCATTCAAAGTTGCATACAGAATTGGCCAGTGCAAAAAAACTACAAACGATTGCTGAGCAGCTAATAAACATGGGGTCAATTATGCAAAGATAAGTGACAACATAAACCTTTCATAACAATTGCACGTGTATTTTATCTGTTTTTAACTTGGTGTTGTTTGATCTTATTAGTTTAGAAATTGATATTTCAATAAACAGTAAACTTGGCCGATTTCGTTATTATTTTGTTGACAAGTGGGGCTTGAAAATTTGCTCACCCCCTTAAGTGGGGAATGACAGAAAAAGTTTGAGAACCACTGGTTTACAGCATGTCATTATCAGCATTTTACACGGTGCGTTATACTTTGTGCCACAAAGCCTTCATAGCCTGAAAAATCTTCTACTCGTGTGGGCGATATAACCAAAATCTTCTATCACGGTAGAAGCAATTTTCTACCTCGATAACGATATACATCACAATATAGCAATTTGTATCTGAAAATGCATAAATAAAAATTCAAACACAAAGAAACTGTTTTACATAATGTAATTTTATTTAAACTGTGAATTGCTGAGGTTTGCCGCATTTTTTTTTACTTTGGCCACAATCGTTTGGATGCTTGTATTTCAGATGATAGAAAAGGTTTGATGTGTCTCCACTACTTGTTAAAACAGTGCACTTGCGTACCTTGCAAATCACGTTCGTCTCATTCGTATCACTTTTCTTATATCCAAACCAATTCCACACCACAGACGATGCATCTTTTTTCTTTACAATCTCCTCATTGTTGGTTTTGTCACATGTAAGCAAACTCACTGCTGCTGCACCGTCTTCTTCCATTGTCGAAGTGTATGTGAAGCCAAACACATCAAAAGTGGGACGAAACCGTGGCACCCGATTGAACCAGATATCTGCGCGGCCCAGTGGACGGCGCAGCGAGACTATCTGGATAGCGCAGAGATAATCTGGTTTATTCATGCAGCCCGGTGGATCGCGCAGCGCGGACCAACTTGACCAGCACCGCTCGGATCACAAATCTGCACGACCCACTGTTTTTTATTAAAAATTATTATTATTTTTTAAATGTTAGGACTGTTTAATATTGTTTCCGCCTTGCCATGCCTGGTTTGTACGTGCGCATCCCAGCGGGGTAAAATGTATTTTGATGGTCGGCGCGGTCTATTTCTATCAGCGTCGCGCAGGTTTGTGCTTCGAGCAGCGCTGCTCAAGTTGGTCTGGATATCTGGTCTGCCCACGCCGGCTCAATCGGGTGCCACGGTTTCGTCCCACTTTAGATGTGTTTGGCTTCCCATAGAAGCGAATGTGTATTACGTGGTTACTTAACATGCAACGTCACGTGATCTCAACCGCGAAAGAAAGTGCTTTAAAAATTCCCAGAAGGAACTTAGCTGTCTCTAAGAGATAGCTTCGTCCTCAGTGGAAAACTGAACAACCTCTTCGGTGCAAGTAGACCTGTATGCTTACATTTTTATTGTTGTATTTTAATCTGTTATTGTTTTTGAGAAAAACGCATTGTCAGCAACACTTAAACAACGTTAATCTTCATAGGCAAATGCTCTTAAAGAGATGCAAAGTGTTTCGGATGCAAATAATGATGCGAAGACCCATGACGTACTAATGCAGTTGGCAATCGATGTAACGTTGTCTATAAAAACACCACACCGACTACAAAAACTAGCCTCTTACCTTCTGCTAATTCTGTTGTAAAAAGTTCCTTCCAACATAATCAAAATGTCATTTCTATATCTGGTATAAAAATGTTCACTATTTGTAAAAGTTCAGCAGTGGAGCACAAACGCTTGGAGTCGTATCAAGGCAGTTCCTTCACTGGCATCTTTATGGCTCAGTTCCACGCTACATTCCACTGGAATTCCACAGCGATTCTCGGTGGACTCCAGGCGAGATAGATACGAGGGCGGGGAGAGAAAGCATGGAGGGACGGCAAATGCACTGGCGAAAGGGGAGGGGGGGGGGCGAGCGCTCCATGTTACAGGTCCATTTGTTTTGTTGCTTCCCCACCAACTTAAGGAATGTGAGAGAAGGATTTGGGAACGGTCATGTTGGTGGCAAAGGAACTTTATCCGAACAATCTGTCTAAGCACACACACACACACACACACACACTGTAGCTGGAGCTGCTGCACAATGCTTTCCAGGAATCACACACGACTTACAGTATAATGCTGGATTGGGACTCTGGAGTTAAAGCCTCCTAAAAGGAATCCTTGGCATAGGGCAAAGAGTCTTGACGCTTATAATCTCGGGCTTCAGAATGTGAGGAGAAGCAGTCCATTCAAACAATCGGGAACATTAGCAGAGTTTAAAAAGCCACTGCTGTGAGCGGTCACCTCCTTTATCTTAGCTCTGAATAGGGGTGGGAGCTAAATCATCAATCCAATTACACTGTGAAATGTCATTCTTTGTGTTTGGTGTCCTTCGAGAAGTTCTGTGTCAGACTAATTGATATCACTTTTGCAGAGCTGTCCATTACTACAAGTCACGCACATCACTTGGTAAACAAACAGCAGTTATCCCTTTCGCAGTTTATGTACGTATTTATTTGTATGTATAGGATATAGTTAGCTGTTCTTTAAAGAAATACTGGTGGTTTTACCACAGTGCTACTGGATCCATCTGTAAGTAGGTGACTTGGAAACTTGTAGAGAGCACACAATCCAAGTATAAAAAGAAAGTGTAACGTTCCGCCACAGCATTTCAATTGGGTTGAAATCTGGACAAAACCTTGATTCATTTATTTTTTAGTATGCTTCATATTGTCCTGTTGCATGATCTAATTTTGCCATGACTAGGATTGGGTATAGTTGAGTTTTTTCGATACCGGTGCCAAAACGGTGCCTGAACCGATACTTTACAAAAGCCACAAAATTATAGTGGATGACGCAAAAAAAATTTTATTGAACAAAAAATGTAATGCTTAAAATTGGACAATATATTAAAAGTTTAAAGTATATACAGTATGAATATATAAGCTTAAAATTTTAGCAATTCTTTTGCAGAAATTTCACCATATTTGCCTTTTCTGGCAAAATATGACACCTTTCCTGACTTATTGCCCTGCACAGGACATGCATAGCCTTCTTTGCAATGGTAAATGGGGTCACTGTTGTAGTTCTACCAGTACTAGCTGGAAAACCACAATTATAAACAGAATCCATGTTACATTAGTATTTTACAAATCGTTTGACTATTTGTTAGCATGAATGCAAGATTTGCATTTTGCAATTAACATTACATTATCCTACTACTAACCCGCGGAAAGGCTGCTGTCGGCATCATAACCAGTGGACTCCTTTTTGCTACAGTTGATATGACTGGGACTGAGGGTCGTCCACACCGATAGCGCCAGCTGTTGTCCACAAGCTGTCGAACACGGTGCCTCCCTCTGCTTTTAACTTTATTCCGTGTGCCCTCAAATGTTTCATTAGATTAGATGTGTTTCCCTCTTTACACGCAACTGCTGTAAAACATTTGCTGCACGTCGCGGTGTCTGAATACTTTCTTGTGAAACATAGCCACACTTTCGACAGTTTAGTTTTAGGCATTTTAAGGAAAGTTTAATTTAGCAAGCCAAGATAGCGGTAGACCGCCTGCTGCCGTCAGAGCGAGTGTAACGTTAGTTGCTGCATTCACGCGCATGTCGGATGGTCTCTCATTTCCTGATTTGTGCTTTAAATTTTTTTATTTAATCTAATAAACTATTAATCTACAAAAATGTATGAATCTAGAGAACAAATATTTCAATCAACAGTTCAGGCATTTAAGTGGCACCGAAATTCATGTTCTGTTCCGGTCCGGTACATAGGTTCTATAGGTACCGGTGCCGTATTAGCACCGGTTTTCGGTACCCAACCCTAGCCATGACACAAGCTTTGGCTGTCGGACCGATGGCCGTACATTTGCGTCTACAATACAGAGGAGTTCATGGTCGACTTACTGTCTGCATGGTGCGCAGGTCCTACATGTCCTCATCATCACCCCTCCCTCCACCACCATGCTTAACAGTTAAAATTATGCGTTTCCGCTGAAAGGCTGTTTGGTATTTGCCAACGTGGCGCTGGGCATTAAGGCTAAACAACAGCACTTTGGTATCATTTATCCATAGGACATTGTTCCAGAAGCTTTGTGATTAGTTCAGATGCAGTTTCGCGAACCTCAGTCATGCTTCCATGTTCTTTTAGAACGGACGAGGCTTTCTCCTTGTTCAGCCTTCTTCTAATTGTGTGATCATGGACTTTAACAGTGAACATGTGAGCTGAGTGAGTGATCCCTGTGAGGTCTGAGACGTACAGTAGCTCTTGGGTTTTTTTTTTTTTTTGTATTTAGTTGTTTGGAAGTGGTTTCATAACCCTTTTCAGATTGATGATAACTACTGTGAGTTAATACTCCTAATGCACAAAACACCTCAGAGTAAAAAATTTAAAAAAAAATAACCAGCTCACAATAGACAACTAAGTTGTAAACACTTATGAAACTGTTTCATTAAAACCGACTGCAGTTTTCAGTATGAAGGATTTCATCTGAGTGAAAGAAGAAGAAAGAAACAAGACGCAGCACAGTCTCTTCCAGATATCGGACGGCAATGTAAACTGGTTAAGAGGAAGTATTTACTTGCCTTCTTCTTCCAGACGACTTTCATGTTTGTATGCAACAATGTGAAGCAACTCGGAAGGTAAGAAGTCATCCTAATGGGTGTTTAAATGGGATTACAAAAAAAGGCAGAACAAATGAAGATACAGGGATTTCAGAAGTGAACCATGTTCCTGTCGCACTTCTGAGTAAAGTGATCTGAGGCTCCAGATGACCCCTCTGGGAAGACATGACCAGTGACGAAGGCCTTACATTCTTCAGTCACATTCTCACATGGAACAGGAAAAGGATCTGCACAATTTTTTTACATCCTCAGACATATCCATGCGATGCAGCTGTTTTTACTAGAGATGTTCCGATACCATTTTTTCCCTCCCGATACCAATTCCGATACTTGGGCTCAGGGTATCGGCCGATACCGAGTACCGATCCGATACCTGGGTGTGTATCTGTACTGTGTGTGTGTGTGTGTGTATCTGTACTGTGTGTATCTGTACTGTGTGTGTGTGTATATATATATATATATATATATATATATATATATATATATATATATATATACACATTATATATATATACATAAATAATATATATATATATATATATATATATATATATATATATATATATATATATATATATATATATATATATATATATATATATATATAATTTATTTTTTAAGTAAAATACTACTAGCCCTGTGTAACGGGTTCGACCCTAAGTGCACGGGCGACACCATGAAAGACGGACACGAGGCGAGGTCTTACAGCAAAAAGGGTCATTTATTTAGAAAAATGGGGAAGGAAAGGGTTAAAGGCTCTCTGCAGTCTTTTCCCCTTCAGCGGCAGGGATGCGAAGGCGGGCTCTACGCGGAAGTGAAGGTGCCGCGGGAGATCGCGCAGCTCGTTCACACGCTCCTCTCGCGGAGATTAAAGGCGCCCCCTTTTTAAAGTCTCTGGGGCGCATCACATCGCCCCACTCTTGTGCCACTGTCTCTCATAAAATCCACCGCGTCGCAAAGTCCAGCTTCCCAACAGTCAGACCCCGAGCTACACTCCCCGCTGTGTTTTATAGCGCCGATAGCTTATGGGCCGTTGCCCGTTTTCTGCGTCCCTGCTACTTCACATACCTAAAGGGTGGGGAGGCCGCCTAACTAATGAGCGAGGAGCAATACCTGTATCAATTTGGGCGCACGCCCATCACAGGCGCACGCCGTGACACTCTGTAAGTAAGCTAAGCTAGCGGGCATAAATAGGTTATTTTTAGGAAAATGGTATCGGATCGGTACGTGGACCCAAGTACTCGCCGATTCCGATGACAGCTTTTTTGTGGTATCGGCAGCATTTCCGATACCAGTATCGGAATCGGAACAACCCTAGTTTTTACCCCCATCCAAAACTCTACACCATCCGCTTCAAAAAACAAACATTAGGCCAAAAATCGTGCTTCACGGCCTCATCAGCTAAAAGGCGAGACCTTCGGACTGTATTTGACTTTAGAGCACAGATCAGGACTTCCATCAACACTGCACGAAAGCCAGAACTTCAATATTTACTGTACTTCACAGCTACTGGAAGCTCAGCTAGTCGGTATGAGCCTTCATAAAAGCAGCGCACACTTCCTTCCCTACAGATAGACATTAACGCAGTGGTCCAGTCAGGCGATCATGTGACAGCAGCACAATCCATACAATACTGAAAAAGACAAGAGCTTCAGTTGAAGCTCACACCAATAAGGGAAGGGGCTAAATGTGACTATTTGCGGCACGATTGTGGGTGCCAGATGGGCTGGTTTGAGTATTTCAGACACCGTTGACCTGCGATTTTCACACACACACTTCTGTTTACACAGAATGGTTTAAAAAAAAAAAAAAAAAAAAAAAAAAAAAACATCCTGGTGTCAAAGCATCAACCAGATGACCAGTTCATTGGCACAACACAACCGATCTCTGTTCTTTACTGACAGGAACAGTAGAACCTGATGTTGTAGATCATCCACCCTGAGGTCTGATATGATGTGCATGCTGAGATGCTTTTCTGTTCACTACGGTTGTAAAGAGTGTTTATTTGAGTTACTAAAGACTTCCTGTCTGGTCTTTCTACTATGATCTCTCCCATCTCATCACATCACATCACATCAAAGTGTTTCAGCCTGCAGACTTTTGGCTCACAGGACGTTTTTCCCTTTTGCACCATTCTGTTTTAAACTCTAGAGACAGTGTTGTGTATGAAGATCCAAAGAGATAAAAAATACTTAAACCAGCCCATCTTGCAACCAATGACCATGCCAAGGTTAAAAAAATAATAATAATAAAATTAAAAAAAAAAAATTTTCCTTCTTTATGATGTTTGATATAAGAATTAACTCGTGCTTAACCTGAACATCCATGATTTTAAGTATTGCGCTGTCGTCACATGACAATAGCTGCATAACTGAACAGCATTAAAGTGGATAGTGAGTGTATATACAAACATCTAAACATGAATAAAAGCATTGTTAATAATTCTAATTTTATTTACTACCACTGGGTTGCTGATGTCTTTTTGGATGTGTCAAAAACCAAAAAAAAAAAGTGTCATTTACCTTATAAAATAGACGCCTATGTTGTATTACATGAGCAACAATTTACTGCACATGGGGTGCAAAAAGGACTGTTCCATAAAGAACATATTTCATTTTTAAACCAATAAAGAATGGTTTATTGGTTCCAGACTGAAATAGCACTTTCTTCCCCATGCATGCGAGGTACAAAGAGGTGTTTCTGTTCACACACGAGCCTCGTGTGAATCATGGGCCGACTGGCTTGGTTAGGACTCGATCCAGCTTCAGTTCTGACCCAGTCTTTTAGCTATCCCAGATATCCGTCGCTAACCACACTCCCTCGGCCAGACGTTGCAGACGACTTGGTTTTGTGTACCTCATGTTTGTCACGTAATGTAAACCAGTGCTAAAAGCGGCTGGAGGGGGGTGAGGGGGTGTGGATGCCTCGGAAAGCTTCAAGGGTTACCGATGCAGGGCAAAGTACAGTGTACTGTAGTGGGATAGCGGGCTTTGGTAATTAAACTGCATATTAAATTGTATATTAAGCTTATTCATGAAGTCAATCGAGCTACAGGAGCAGGGATGAAATGTTTGAGGGCATGTACTGTATGTGGGCTGATGATCTTGATTGACTTCTCTTAAACAGTTTTTCTTCATTTAAAGAGAAAAGAAATGCACTCTGGAGAGAGAGTTAATCTGTGCATGTTTTCCAGGACACGCTGCAGTGGCCAAGCTGCATCGCTGGAAGATCTTTACTGAGAGATAAATGAGGCCTAGTGCGTACAAAAGAGGAGATTTCATGGTGGAATAGGGACTTGACATCAGTGCCAACCTAAGGACTGATAAAACTGACGAAATAAACACATACTCGTCTGTTAACCGTTCCCGTTGCCCCAGCTCTCGTGACACATTTCCCTTTTGAGTCATGATGACCTCCCGAACAGACATTTGGTAATCATATGTATAAACTGTAGAGTGACTAATGCCTTCTTCCTTACAATCTCTGAACAAGCACTACACAGACACTCCTAGTGTGATCACTGTACAAGGAGTACAAGCGCTCAGCATTCGGAATAAAAAGCGGCTCTTCAAGAAACTCATTCGTCAAAAAACGCGTGCGGGTGTGATGGCGTTAATAAAACGTGGCCCGTTACAGGCTTGAGGGAATCCACCAAGCTTCAAGAGTGAATGATTTCTCTCGCCTTCGGGATGGCGGTACATGTTACTTTGACCAAATATGGCTGGCTCCAAACAGCGGTAGAAGACAGCCTCCTGCACCTCGAAACTTACCCTCGAATCCAAATCTCCTAAACGGGAGAGACTGTGGAGTCACTGCACACGCCAGACATAAATCCAGCTCCAGTCATCGCTTTTTCGAGACTCACCGCAGATGTTCTGCCATACTAGGGCTCTGAAAGTTGGAAAGCTGGGCCAATTTTGTTTAACAGCCTTGAAATGCAATTTATGAAAGGAAAAAAAAATAAAAGTAGCTTATCTGATAAGTTGATATCTACTCTAGGACAGAGTGAAATACTTCCAAAAACATGTTCAAGTCTAATCAATGCCACCACATTTAATTTCTTGTTATTATTATTATTATTATTTTAATGCCAGTTGTTTTGCTTGGCATGTCACCATCCTAAATATTTATTCCTTGCTGTTTTCAGTTTTATGGCATTCAGGGGATGTTTACAATGACTGTCACATCCTAAAAAAAAGGGACTTCCAAGGACCCAAAAAAAAAGTGTTGGACACACACACACAGTCCTATTGAAATACCATGCCAAGCTGAACTTTTATTGATGTATTGCAAACAATATAAGTGAACACACCTGGAAAGAGCAGGAACTAAAAAGTTCACGGCTGTTCACGGCATCAGGGAGTTATGAAACCTTAAAACCAACATACAGATATATTTGCTCTGTAGTGATATAAAGGACAGATAAGTAGCAAACACTAACCTTTGCTGTGCTTCAGCTTATATTCAGTGGTTCATAAAGTTCAGCTGACTTTAGCTTAAATGAGAGCTTTTTAAACAGGATTAATGAATCAGGCTAGACCATAAACTTTGGGTTTTTTTTTTTAACACCCAACACACACAGTTCATGGGAGTGTATGTTGAGAAAGTCAGCGGTGCCTACAGCTGCACCTAACCTCAGTAGCTTGTAAACATACAAAATTTATTATTACACATTTCCTGAGTTTCAGAGACATCATTCCTGGAAATATTTTGGCAATTTTTATAATAGGGAAAAATAACATGATGATTTATCAGAACACACATTACGGGAGGTACAAAAAGACCTTCAGTCGTGTTCATGGATGCCCATTAAGGGTTGTCTGATCCGGGACAATGGGCTGCAGGTTACCTGGTGAAGGTCATGCATTTAAAAAATAAAATTAAAACAAGCATGTCCTCCTCTGGTGCTACACGTCTCTGCTCTTGTCTCAGCAGGATTCTCCTACAGAGCCCCTCGAGTAGACAAAGGGAGCCTTCATTCTGCACGAGCCCACCACAATACCACACAGTGTGCCATCAATGGCAACCTTGTTGCATGCCGCTCCAAGAGAGAGTGAGAGAGAGAGAGAGAGGGGGGGGGGGGGGATGAGTGCTCGCTGCTGGTCAGAACAGTTCCCATCTTTTTTAAACGCACTCCCCGAACGTGTTTGCGTGTGATAATTAATATGGGAAGGCAGGCGGAAACCAGGCTCCGTATCAGTGCTGAACTGTAAGTCATATCGTTTCTAAAAGGACAATACCAGGAATGTGACAAGCTGACATCCTGGATGGCTCTTCCGAAGAAGAAGAAGAAGAAAAAAAAAACTGCTGTGTCCTATTGTTTATTCGAACGGAACTCGCTCCTTACATGAAAAGCCAATAAGAAACGATGGATGAAGCCTCTTTCTCAGGCCCAAGTCTGACCGGTGGCAACGAGTAGCTCAACGTTACATTCGCAGGCGGAACAACAGAAGCGTTTAGCAAGGCGTAGTACATCATCCTGTTCGATACACTCGCAAATCCACTCGGAATCCCTGAAGGCTCTATTGATTGCGCTGTAGTATCGAGTGCAGCACTGAGTGCTCATTATTTAAGCGAAATGATCGATGAAAGCTACATAAAGACATTTTCAACCAAAAACTACAGCTGTCAAGAGCAACAGTGACTAACAGTGTTCAGTTAACAATTGGTCAATTTTTCACAGAGGCATAAAAAGAAAATAATAATACTTTAGCAGGTTTTTAGAGTTAAAACACGTCATCATTTATCAGGGGTGGACAAGGCTGGAATCTTCTTCTGCTGTAAGTAAATAAAGTAAGTGGAGTTATATGGCAAATTCATGTATGACCTCATTTGCTTCGTTTCCACATACCTGCATGTTCCTGAATCTCTAAGGAAGCACATTAAGGGCATTTTCACAATAAGCATTATTGATTTCACACTACTTTTGCGCTCCGTTCTTAAGTACACTTGCGTATTTACTATACAGCAGGCGGCAGTATGCACTCACTAGGTTTGTGAGCTACCATTAAATACAAGAGAAGAAGAAAACAAGCGGGTTAACCTTTACACTATGCCTAATATTATTGATATTTCAGGGGAAAAAATAAATAAATCAGCTCTTGCGTGCCTTCCGACTTCATCAGCTATGGTTGAGTAGGCCAGGGGGTGAGATTTCATGAAAATTTCAGAGGAGAGAGACGGCACTAACGATATTTCGTCTAAAGCGGCATCTACTTCCATTCTTAGGTATGACTGGCTTCCATGTCTGATTCGATCACTGTCTGAGAGCGCTGTATCATTCTCTAGACTCTCAGGCATTTTTTTGCTTTCTTTCCTTGTTGGTGAACTCTCCTTGTCTCAGGTGTTCTGATGTACATTTGACCCATCAGTACTAAACTATATTGATCTGTTTCTTATTTATAAGCAAGAACAACTGCATTTTTTAACCTGAGACTGTGTGTTAGTCTATGTGTGGACACCATATGCTGATGTTTACCCCCACATGCTCACACATATGTCTGAAAGTGTGTTCATTTCAGCACTAAGAAACTGAAAAGGAATTGCCCTGGGCTGAACCACCCAGAGACTCTGACAATCCATCAAGATGGGGGTAATAACTCTGGGGCACACCATGCTCTATTGTGAATCTGGGTCATAAAGTGCGCAATGAATCGCTGGGTGCTATTTTTCAGTGACATCACACACACACAGCTTTTGGCTGGCCACAACGGTGAGTGATGGCTCGGTCAAAACAGACATGATTCCTTTGGGGGGAAAAATTAAAATAAAAGATATCTGTACACACACACCATACGGAAATCTTGCAGGTAATTTATCACATTTCTGGCTTAGGAACAATCTTAAGTCTTAAACTGTCACACAAAAATGTCCTCAGCATACTTTACAGTATGTGCACTGCCAGACAAGTGAAATATTTCCTGCAGCATGTATTACTTGGATGCATTTTTCACCCTTAATATTTGGACCCACAGGATGCGTTACTTTCACTGGCATTCGGATCCAGATGCTGCGCTGTGTCTCCAGATATTTGGATGAAATAATTGCTTTATGCGTTCAAATATTTGGACACACTGTGCATATTGCACTCAAGTATTTGAAGTACCCCACAGAGTGCAAAAGTTTGCGCTCTCTGATGGTTACGGAGTTTAAAAAAAGAAATACCAATGCTCTATTTTAAACTGAGTTGAAGATCAAATGTCACTTTGTACAAAAAGACACACGATTCATCACATATTGTTTATGGTTTGCTTCTGACGAATCAATTTGAAGAAGTGGGACATGCGAGTTACGAAACTGACAGGATAAGAAGAACGAGGAAAGACTAACCAATTCAGAGGAGTTAGAGCCGAGACATCGAGGAGAGAACTTGCTCGTAAAAGTAGATGCACAAGAAAGAAGATGAGAAATAAACGTAAAAGTTATAAAGAACAGTGATACAGCATACAGAACTGGACTGATAGATGCATGTGGCAAACAATAATTAAAAAAAAGCACCTTCAGATATAACAAGTTATGCAAACTTTTGTAGTCAACTGTAAACTTAAATACTGATGTGAATTATACACACAGGTATTTTACCCTATAGTTATTCAAATGTTATTTGAATGTATAGTGTGCTTTATATACTCAAGTATTTGAGACCAGAGGGAGAAGGGCAGGGGTAGCTCAGTGGTAATGGTGTTGGACTACTGATTGAAATATCCAAGATTCAATCCCCAGCAACAACAAGTTACCACTGTAAGTCCCTTGTGCAAGGCCCTTAACTCTTAATTGCTTAGATGTATAGTGAAATTTTAAAAATGTAAGTCGCTCTGGATAAGGGCATCTGACAAATGCCATAAATATATTATACACCCAGATATTTAAGACCAGAGGGTGAATTATACCTATAGTTTGCATTATTACACACTTAGGTATTAAATCCATCATATAGATATTTAACCCCTGATTATATACTCAGGTTATTTAAATCCATCGTGTGCATTATTATACACTCAGGTTATTAAAATCCATTATGTGCATTATACACTCAGGTATTTAAACCTATAGTGTTCATTGCTATACACTCAGATATTTAAACCTATAGTGTGCATTATTACACACTTATGTATTTAAATTCATCATATAGATATTTAAACCCCGACATTACACTTATTTATACACCGATTATAGGTTATTTAAATCCATTCATTTAAACCCATTCGCAAGCATTATACACTCAAACCAATCATATACCAGAATGCATATTAGATACTCAAGGTATTTAAATCCAAAGTGTGCATTAGTATACACTCAGGTATTTAAATCAAGTGTGCATTATTATACACTCAGATATTTAAACCTATAGTGTGCAATATTACACACTTATGTATTTAAATTCATCATATAGATATTTAAACCCAGACTATACACTTATGTATACACCAATTATGTTATTTAAATCCATTCATTTAAAAGTTGGATGCATTATACACTCAAACCAATCATATGCATTATCATACACTCAGATAGCTAAATGCAGAATAGACATTAGAAACTAAAGGTATTTAAACAAAAAGTGTGCACTATTATACACTCAGGTATTTAAACCTATCGTGTGCATTATTATACACTCAGGTATTTAAACCTATCGTGTGCATTATTATACACTCAGGTATTTAAACCTATCGTGTGCATTATTATACACTCAGGTATTTAAACCTATCGTGTGCATTATTATACACTCAGGTATTTGCACCCTCAGGGTGCATTTTTCCCCCTCTGGCGCAACCTGTTTGACAACCATGACATGTTCCACTCACACACACACATCGAGCCAGGTGAGATCTTTGCGATACCTCAGGCTAGCCATAATAAATGGCATGAGATATGTGGAGAGTGTGAGTAAGGTGATGGTCCGAGTTACACCTGGACTTTGTGCGTGTAGGAGCAGGACATCAGGACTCCAGTCTCAGATCTTAGTTTTAAATCTGATTAGTTTTATTATAAATTTGAAACCTCTGGGTGTGTCCATTAGTTCTTCATTCATTATTTAAATAGGCAAGACAAGACAAACTATATGAACTGACTGACTGGATGTGTATTTGTGAGAGAGAGAGTGAGAGAGAGAGCGCGCGCGCGCGTCAGTTAACTAAACGCCTACGTTCACTTTACAAGTTCATACTTCTGGTACAAAGTTAAAGCCTGCAGGCCGTGAAGTTTGGCTTACAGCACAGTCTTTACACGCCTAAAAGCACACACACACACACACACACACACACACACTCAGAGAAGCACAAAGCGAAAGAAATAAACGGACAAACCTAGTTAAATTAGTTCTTCTTCAACCCGCGAGCTGGTTAATAGAGGCAGCAGGTAAAGCTGACCGTTAATACCGTTACTAAGGAGCTACACGGTTAGCTAACACTTCTGCCCTTAACTACAAAACCATACTCGCCTTTTTTTGTAGGTCGTTTTTATTTCGGAAAATAACACCATTAAACGTGTATATCTTTCGACGTGACGCTGTATTACACGCCATTTTACACGTTTTTATTTCGAAAACGGTTTAGCAGCAACAAGGAGAGAGAGAGAGAGAGAGAGACGTCGGAAACGGAACTTCCTTCCCACCCGAGACAAAGTTTCCTCCTCACAACGAAATTATCTTTTTTTTCTTATTATTATTATTAAAATATTAAAAACCACAAGCGTTATCTCTCACCTCTTTTCCTGTCCTTGACGCGACCGCTAGCTGTCCACTCCGGATTATATTTCGATATAAACAATCCCGTTCCCCAGCAGATACACCGATGTTCCTGAAAGCGCTGCTTAAACGTCAGTAGCGGGCTTGTGGACTCACTCACTCACTCGCTGCGCCGAGGCGCCGTTAGAGCTCCACCCTACAGCCGCGTCCCAAACCACACTCACTCACACATCACTCCTACCGCCCTACTACACTACTACCCTACTGCACAGTGCGGCACGAGAGCGCTACAGCAGCGCGTGCGTACTACATACTGAC
Organism: Channallabes apus; assembly: GCA_030522415.1. Taxonomy (NCBI): domain Eukaryota; kingdom Metazoa; phylum Chordata; class Actinopteri; order Siluriformes; family Clariidae; genus Channallabes; species Channallabes apus. The sequence goes on from CM060120.1 coordinate 12,851,728, forward strand.
GTAGTAAGCTAGTATGCGCTTTGAGACGCCGCTCGTGCAACGTTTCCTAACCTTTTCTCGTCGTTTCCACCAAATAAAGAAATACGATCTTAAACAATAATTCCGATTAAATTAATTACATTATAACTACTCGTGATTTTGATTGATTTTTATTTTATCTATTTTTAATAGATAATGTTCATCTCTAAAAGCAAACTAGTTTAAATACTAAATAAAATAGGTTTGAGAAAACTTTTTAGCGCTCGATAAAAGAGCTCGGGACTTCTGTGATGGCGCCATCTTGTGGTGCACAGTGAAAAGTAACCTTTTCATTCATTCAATCACTCATCGTCTATACTGCTTTATCCTGTACACAGGGGGACTGGAGCCTATCCCAGGAGACTTTTGGGCAGGTGCTACACCCTGACCCTGGATGGTGTTCCAATCCATCGCAGGGCACACACATATACACACTCACACGCTCATTCACACACACACTACAGGCAATTTGAGAACGCCAATTAGCCTAATCTGCATGTCTTTGGACTATGGGCAAAAAAACGGAGTACCTGAAGGAAACCCACCAAGCATAAGGAGAACATGCAAACTCCACGCACACTGACCCAAGGCAGAAATTGATCCCTGATCCAAATGTTACACCACTGTGCCGCTCAAACTTTTCATTCTTCTTGTTTATTTATTCATCTTCTATGGTAGGTTTCTTGCCTGCCATACAAGAGGCCCAAGTTTAATTCCCACCCAATGCCCAAACCCCAGCTGGTGTAAAAGTTGTTTTGCAGATCAGATGATCCGCGGTGGCGACTCCCTCAACATGAGCAGCCAGAAAGACTAACAACAACAGTAACATTCATTCATTCATTCATTCATTCATTCATTGTTCTTCTGTACCGCTTGTCCTATACAGGGCAGCAAGAAGCCTGGAGCCCATCCCAGGAAAACTTAGGCACAAGGCGGGGTACACAAATGGACAGGGTGCCAATTCATCGCAGGGCAAACATGCACACACCACACACTAACACACTCATTCAAACACTACAGGAAATTTTGGAAACACCAATTATCCTAATCTTTGGACTGTGGGAGGAAGCAGGAGTATCCAGAGGAAACACAGGAAGCACAAGGAGAACATGCTAATTCCATGCATGCAGACAAGAGGAAGGAATCAAACCCTCAACCCTGGAGGTCTCAGGCCACAGTGCTAGCCTCTATGCCACAGTGCTGCCAGCAGCCATATATAGGTTTTCAAAATATCAGAATTAGTAATGTTCACAAACGAGCACTGCATAGATTTTGGGGTACAGGGTAGCTCAGTGGTGAAGGCATTTGACTACTCCTCAGAAGGTCATAGGTTTAAACTCCACCACCAAAAAGTTGCCGCAGTTAAAAAAGGCCCTTAACCCTCAATTGCTCAGATGTATAATGAGACAAAAAAAAGTTGCTTTGGATAAAGGCGTCTGCCAAATGGCATAATGTACATTTTCAAAAATTTGCCACCTCTAAAAAAAAGGCATGTGTTTTGCAAAAAAGATGCAAATTTGTACTCTTTCCATAAAAAGAAATTCCAGTTAAAATGTTAAAATTCTGCCTAACATTCTACCTATACAATTATGTACTTATCCTAAATGTGCTCAATCAGTCAAACTGCACAGAAGCTATTGTCACCAATAAGTACAAGAAAATCATGCCATCTCAAGATAAAACCAGAGAGCCAGAGCTGTGATGTGTGGAGCTTATCTCTTCTCTAATTTCCTCCCATCTCCCAAAAAACAATGCCAGTAGGTGGATTGGCACAGATAATTTGGCCCTGAACGACAAATGAATGGCATGTGTGCATAGTGCAATGAATCTTTTTCAGGTTGTGTCTGCCAACCATTCCTGGCATCGACTCTGGGCACACTGCAACCCTCACAAAAGTTAGAAAGATCCACTTCCCAGGCAGAAAAGAAGGTCAGAACCTGGATGTAACTAGCCTAATAGTTAAAAGCCATTCTTTGGAAAATTACTACAGTGATTAATATGTTTTAGCTGGCAATAAGTTATTGTACCCTAACTGCAGTGAGTAGCCTCTCATTTCTTAATTAGCCGTGTCAGAAGACATATCCTGTGGTTGTGGTAAAGATATAATTCTGTTTGAGTAGGGTCAAATTATTGTCCTGCATCAAAGAGAACAACTAAGGATATTGCTGAAGCTACTAAAATAGGCTTAACTTTGCTAAGGAGCATAAAGAATGAACTGTGGTGCATTGGAAATAGGTCACATGGTCTGATGAGTCCAGATTTACCCTGATCCTGAGTAATGTGTGCATCAAGGTAAGAATAGAGGTAGATGAGGTGATGCACACATCATGCCTAGTGCCTATTGTACAAGCCTGTGGAAGCGGTGTTATGATCTGGGGTTGTTTGTGTTGGTCAGGTCTAGGTTCAGCAATGTTATGTGCCAAAAAATGAGATCAGATGAAGACCTGAATACAGTATACTGAATGACCAGGTTTTTCCATCAAGGTATTTTTTCTTCCCTGAGGGCACGAGTATATTTCAAGATGACGATGCCAGGGCTCATTGGTCTCAAACTGTGGTCTCTGAGTGGATTAGGAAAGACATTCAGAGGACATCATCTAACACATCTATTGGTCAACCACAGAGATGTGCTGAAGAAGACTTTACTTCTGATCATGTCCAGCCCAAGATGTACTACATACAATATAACAGAGTGGAGAGTGATTTTTGTAGAGGGGTAAAAAAAAAAAACACACATTCCATGCACAGGCCTTTTGTGACGGCACCATCTTGTGGTGTATAAAAGCACAACTGCCACTTATGTGTAAACAGTTGTAAACCAAAGCTAATGTGGTTAACAAGTTTAGTTTAGCATCGTATAATCTGTATGTCTAAATTATCTGACTTAAGAATGAGTGCGGTTTCTCTTTACTGAGGTATCAATGTCATTTGGGTCCCACTGATATCACCTTTCTAAACATGTACTGTATATAAAGGAAGAAGGAATTTAACACTGGTAAAGTTTACCAACAGTAGCATGCGCGCTTGTTTCAGATGAATAACTTAAAAAACCATCTACTGTAATTACAAAACAACATTCCTCTCATCCCGGCCCTATATAACTAATTTTCTTTTACCTTAAAATGTAATAATTAAAATGTCTTTTTCAGTAATGTGACTCCATTTAACATCTCATGCTTGAAGTATTCTTTCCCTTGTGATGTCAATTATGGGGTAAAAAAAAGTCTTCACATCCTCCTGAAGATCACAGGAAGAAAATTCTAATTATCTATTTTATTCACAAGTTCAACAAAAGCGATGTTACCCAAATTATAGATTAAAAGGATAGAATTATGAAAAAAAAATTATTTAGATGATTCAGAAATCTTAAATGTTGTCTTGGATTAAATTAGGCAAAGTGCATATTTCAGTGGAAATTTTTTTTTAGTCCTGGACTAGGATTAACTTGAGAACATTTTTGCATTAAAAACTTAAATTAAGTTCTGTAATTGCATTATAAAATGTTGTAAAGAATAACTGAAAAGATGAGCAATAAAAATGACTAAGATTGAGACACATACATTCATAAGATTTTCATACATTCATCTTCTACTTGTACCAGGGTCATGGGTGCCTGTACCCTATCCCAGGAGACACTTGCAGACCCTGGAGGTGTCAGGCCACAGTGGTAACCATTACATCACCATGCTGCTGATTTTTTATTATTTTTTTGCCTTTTATAAATAAATGAATGACAACCAAGAAAAATTAAGAGATATTTATTTTCATTTCGTACATACTTACATAGATTACATATTTTTTCATACAGCTTGTTTGCTTCAAAATTAAGCCAGATATGATTTATTTGCATTTACAAATATACAAATAATTGTACGGCTAGTACTGACCAAATACCAGTAGAGGTAACTGATCACAAAAAAATTTATTGTAAACATTAGCCGTTTCAAGTGAAACCGTATCAGGCAATTTGTTCTGGCTGCAATATATATATATATGACATACACTGTCAGAAGAGGGTACTGCATTGCACCACTCCTTAGTGTTATTGTGGACCCTTTAAGCATTACACCTTTTGTACTTTTTCTATACATCATTTACCCAGAAAGATAACAGTATATGGTGTACCTTTAATGATCCACACACACACACGAAAAAAAAAAACTTTTTAAAAAAGGTACAATTTTCAGGTAAAATATATATTAAAAGGTACAAAATATAAAGCGTACCACCACAACAGCAAAGGGATGATTTAGCACTCTTTTAACAGAGTATATATATAGTTGTATATTACATTATTTAGATAAAAAATAAAATAAATAAAGAAAAATCTGAATGAAATGAAATGCAAAATGTCTACATGCTGAGGGACTGGAATTTATTATTACTGGACAGATTAAGGTGTCTATAAAAGAAAAAAAATTACCGGTCTGTTTTGTAAGCAATGGTCTAACTGATAACTCTGTGGAAGCTTGGTGGCTATCTGTATAAAAAAATAAATAAAAAAAAAAAGAACCAAGCTGATTATTTATTTATTTTTTAAACGTTGTACAGAGAAAAGCAGAATGAGAGGCTGCTTTAAAAGACAATAAATGTCACAATAGGGTACCAGGGTGCACTAATAACCCTGTATTCCATTTTATATAGTGCCGTTTGACTCACTTGAACTCCAGGTCATTGACAGATGGAACTCTTGCTCGAAAGGTCAGTGTTATTTATTTGTATTGAAACCGTCATATATCCTAGTGTATCGTGAAATCAAGTTGGAAAATATTTTGTACGCCATTTTCGTTTGGCACGACCAAATACAAGGGGCTCAAGAGCAGACTGAATAAAGACATATTTTAATCAAGAAAGTCAACTGCTTTCCCTTTTTCTTAATGCTTTCCTGCTTTAAGTTGTCCAAATCTTTTCAAATAAATAGTACAGTCATGTCTATTAAACAACTTATATTACTTTCTGTCATACTCTGATCAATAAAATACTTTAACCTCATTTTGAACCACATTTATCCTCAGTTCATTTGATAAGTGCTTCCTCATTACACTTAAAGCCACCCTTATTAGAGCAACTGACTTACAGCCAAATTTTTTTCCAGGTTATAACAACACAGATTTTGTTTGATTAATAGTAGGTCACACATCACTATAATGATGTGGAATTGACTGTGACTATAATTGAGAATACACCACCTAAAATCTAAACTCATTAAAGGTAGCAGTAAGATATGAAGTATATAAAGTGTAACTGGATACAATGCTGGACCAACAGTTCCACATGCATCAACAGATGCAACAGGACATGCTCTTATTGGGTTAGATTGATTTTAAATGCACCTTTAACTTCCCACATATTAAGATGTGGTGACAGAACGCAGCTTCCCAGGCTGGTAGCAATCACTTAATAAGGGATAAGTTAATTTCGAGATAACAGGTGGCAAAAGACTATAATAATGGACAGTTTTGAACTCAGAGTTGACTCAGTAGTCGCAATGGACTACGCTTATGGACTAATTAAATAATTACTCAACAAAACATGCACATCCAGATTGTAAAAAAAGGTGAGAAATGTGTGGGTAAAAAAAAAAAAAAAAAAAAAAAAAAAAAGCAGCAGCATGCAGTAAAAATAAAAAAACCCTTATCAAACCTTTACTCCCCCTTACACAAGATTGGCCACAGATTCTTATCACTGTCCCCACTAATTTATATTCTCTAATTTACCCCAAATAAAAAAATTATAAAAAGAAATCTGATGTGAAATGAGTGAGGATTATTTGAAAAAATTCCCCGTTGTCTGTGCATAGATGACATTGCCACATTGTGCTCCTTATGTCCCCATTCCCTTATCCCACTAACTTACAAACGATCATCTTAAACTGTGACAGAATAACCAGGCTTAACCAGGAACTGTTAAAAATTCATGCTTGTTCATAAATGTCTCAAGACCAAGACAGAAAGCTCAGTCTCTACCCCTTTTTATTCTCTGATCACGTGTCCACATTGTCACCTATAGTATGAGTAACCTCACTGAGGTTAATGTCAATGCTCCCCATTGGTAACGCTGACTGTCTCGGGGGCAGCAGTGGTGGCTGGGATGCGGGGCATCTTCTTCACCGGGCTGGGGATGTGCTGGGGAAGACAATGCAAATTAGATTAGACAAAACCCTCAGATTATGCGTGTAATGTACAGAGGTGGAAAGTAATGAATTACATTTACTCGCATTACTGTAATTGAGTAGATTCTTTGTGTACTTCTACTTTTTATAGTAGTTTTTAAAATCTGTCATTTTACTTAAGTATGTTTTGTTTAAAGTATTGTACTTCAGTACAATTTGAATCATATTTGCTACTGAGTAAAAAATAAATGAATGAAAATGAAAAATAATACAATGGGGAAGGAAAGAAATTGCACCCCGGAAACCACTGCACTGATTGATTGATGGAGAACAAACGCGCTAAATTCACAAGAACGATGGAGACGGACAAAACAGATGCCAGTGATGCAGACACAGCTGGAAGTGAAATAGCAACAAATTCTTATGAAGCAAACCCCTGGTCATATTTAAGCGACCACTTTGATTTAAAGCACAACAAAGGGAACAGATTAATTATGCAGTGGTGTTCCATCCCCCATCCCACCCCCGCTGTTTAAAAAAAAAAAAGCAACTCAGTAACTTTTACTCTGAGTAAATTTTTAATGAGCTACTTTTTACTTTTACTTGAGTAGATTTTTATAAGGGTAACTTTACTTGTACACTAAAGTAACAGTACTTTTACTTGAGTACAAAATTGTATTACTCTTTCCACCTCTGGTAATGCATGATATAAAGCAATAACGTATTATTGTAGCAAGTTCTGTATTTGGATACGCAAAGAAAATTGCATTAAACAACAAAAGAATAAATTAGCAGTGCAGGAATTAAACTAGCAGTTAAAGGGTTGCCACAGTGGATCATCTGAGCTGCACATTCAGCTTAGCACAGGCTGGATGCCCTTCCTGATAAAAACCTTCACTTTTGCATTTGGGACCGGCGCTATGGATGCCCTGCAATCAAGTGGCTGGGAATGGAATCAAGACCATTTAAAAGTTCTGTTTGTATATTTTTAAATTGTGTTCAGAAATTGTAAAAAAATAAAAAATAGTTAAACAGCCATGGAAAATGTATTGCTAATTTCTTAATTTCAGGCCTAACTTTTTGAAAAACAGAAATGCCTTTTGTGTGTGGTTGGCACCGAGTTGCGCTCCACCGCCACTTTTCCTTAAAAGGAAACTAATGAGTCACATGGGGTCTGTTAGTAGGATGGGACTGCTCGTTAATGTTTTCTTCAGTTGTAATTCATCTTATGGGCAACAGAGGGCGATATCTTTTTAAGAGAAATTGAAATTGATCTTTTAGTTTCGTCTCAACTTGGATCATGATTTCTTGCTCTAGGTGTACGAGTATTGCACAACTGTTTAACGTTTCTTCATCAGATAAAATAACCATATTAGTAAACCTTCAAATATTTCGCCATACCTCAGATGCGGTAATGGAATTTAGAAGTCCTGCCTCGAGATGTCGGTGTTCATCCAGGGAACGTCTTGCGTAATACCTGCGGTGTTTCTCATCCACGCGCGTTAGATACCATGTTCCTGGGAACAAGTCGTCCACTGTACTCTGGGGGATGTAGTTTGCTGTAGGGGTAAACCGAAGACCAATAGAGGTGGGGACGGTCAAGTTCAGTATCACTACATTCTAGTTCCATCAGATGACAACATATGAAATTGGAAATAAGAGACGAATTTTAAAAGTTTAGAAAGCATTAGAGATAACGACTTCCGTGATTTACCCAAGTGATGAGTCTCCTCTCTAAGTTTCATGCTGTCTGCGAAGACGGCAGGTGGAACCTTCTTCCTCGAGTCCAGTCGGGCCTGAATACCTGACAGACTGGAAACCAGCTTATCTAGCGAAGAGCCTGGAGGAAAAAAAAAAAAAAAAAAAACATACACATGCTTGCATAACTGGTGACATCAAGGTATCTGTATTAGAATCACGTGTGCTATGTATGGTACATGCATGCTCACCAGGTGTTGCATCTTGTGTCACTCTGATTGAATAGAGTGTTGCAGCAAGACCTGATCCATATGAGAACAAGCCAATTCTCTGACCTGCCAACTGCTGAGGTCTAAATCTGTTAGGTGAAAAAAAAAAATAATAATTATAATATAATATGTTATATTATGTTTTCCGGGATTCATTTGTTGAATAAAAACAGCTCTAGTAGAATTTTCTCTCGTCCTTCTCAAATTAAGACATGTATCGCTAATGTAACTAAATCTGTCTTTGGAATAATTATCAACATGTATAGAAAATTACTGAAAGCACAAAATAATTATTTGGCACTAAACATTAGGAAAGGAATAGAACAATTCTGTGGTGGTCATAAGATGGACAATATATGGACAATACATGGATATACTGTGCATATAAAATGTCAAGCTGTTCTGGAAAGCAAACTAGAAAGGTACTTACTGTGCCAGAATAGAAGCCAGACAGCCATACACAGATGGTGTGTACATGTTGCCATTCTGGTTGGATATAAGCAGGGAGTCCTTGGTTTTCTGCTCAAACATCTCTGCACTGGCTTTCATGAAGGCCTTCTCCACATCACGGTCAAAATACGTGTCCTCAGGCTTCACATCCCTGGCGGAAAACCATAATAATATAATCAAAATGATTAGACAAACGACAAAGCAGAAGTAACATTTTTTAATTTTACGGCTCAAACACTCATTTCATTCATTAAAAAAAAAAAAAAAAAAAAAAAAAACACAATGTATGAACAGTCTGCATGAACAGTTTTGTTGAACAAAACTAGTCGACTGAAATACACATTTCACACACACACACACACACACACACACACACACACACACACACACACACACACACACACACACACACACACATTATTTTCAGATGAAATATAATCAAACAGGAGAATTTTCCTTTATTTGAAAGTACTGCATAATTTTTTTATATTTTTTAAAAATAAAATATATTATAAAATGTATTATAATAAATGTTTTATATTTTTTTTATGTATTTTATATTGTTTTATAATAATTCTTATAAAACATATTATAAAAAATATATATAATATAATACAAAAATACATTTATGAATCAGTTTTAAACCAAAAGAAAATTCTCCTCATCCTTAACAGACTAAGTTCTCTAAACTATTACATCATACCCTATATTATGAGCTTATATATTAAATAAAAAGTCATTTGGGAGTTGACCTAACTGTGTGAAGGTGGAAAGTTTAAAAAAAATCTCCGCCTAAAGATCTGAAATCCTTCCTTAATCTCGTCTTGACTTGTTCTATGTCTTGAAATCATTGTCTGCTTTATAACTTCATTATTATGTCAGTACTACAAAAAATATTTCCAAACATAGTATTCCAGCTAATGTAACAGGAAAATACCTTAAGGCAAGAACCGTTTTTCAGATTAAATAACATCTTCTATGTTTTACATGCATTAAATATAAGCAGTTGTGACAAATTCCTCAGAAGAACTGTAGCTGGTTCTGCAGGATGTTCAGTAACAATTATAAACTGCTTATAAAACTGCACAGGTTTTTACCTGAACCTATATTTTCAGTAAAGGGGCATGACATCAGTTATTAGCACAGTACTGTATTTTTCTTGAAAACAACTTTCTGATTCTTACCATTTTCTATTTGTGTTAAATCTAAAAGCTTAAAAGTTAAAGACAACTGATTGGTTGCACCTTATTTTGAATCTTTCAAGCACTTCAGAGGATTTATATGCAAGGACAACAGCTTTTATCATCCGAAGTACTTGAGGGACTACATGCGTTTTCAGGACAACTGCTTTTTAGTACGCATCTAGTCTTCATTTCAGTGAAGTCATAACAGGCTGCCCAAATCACAAGTTTTTGTACTTGTAAGCAAAAGCTTACAAATACAAATGACAGCTCAGTCTCACTGCAGTTCTCTTCATTTATAGACACTGACCTGAAGGCTTCGAGACCGCTGAACGGCCCACTCTCCATGTTGGGGTTGGGATGGGCCAGGAAGTCGTTCAGCAGGAGTCGAGCCAGAGACTTCTGAACCAGTTTACAGTAGGGAGAGTGGAAGACCATGTAGCCGAAGTCATTCAGACTGAAACGTCTCTCGACACACTCTGAAACGAACATACGAATATCTACATATAAAATCTAAATACCAAAATAATAATGAATTATGCTGTGTTGAGCTTCAGTTATTGAGATCAACATCAACATTGTAATATTTTATTAATGTCTATTCAACAAGCAAAAAGCACTACTGTAGTCACTTAAGATCAAAACCACTTCCTGTGATAATATACTGATCAGCCATAGCATTAAAACCACCTAGGTTATGCGTTCCCCTTGTGTCAGTGGAGTCGTGTGGCCCCTCGAAGCATGACTGTGCAGCGCCTTCGCTGTACAGATGATTATAAGCTGACTTGCTTGCATAAGGAATAAGAATCCTGAAAGCAGTACACACCTCTTTGCCATTGGGCTTGAATTTTATTACGGTAGACAGAGTAACATCTGTCTAATGCACTGAGGTAGCACTGGATGGAGAGCTTGCCATCCACTACAGGATACTCAGACACCATGTCAGGCTTATAAAAATCATATGCATGTTGCATATGGGTCCCTCGTAAACCTGCAAGGAGAAGGAAAAAAGAAAAACAGACAACATTAGGAACTTACTTATAGAAAGAAAAGTTTCAACCAGCCAGTTCATACATACTGGGGGAAAACTTGGCCTATGCTATGGACTATGCATCCCTCTTTCTTGAACATAACACTCAGTGACGGGTACACTTGGGATAACACTCCCAACTGCTGAAATTCTGAGCAATCCTGCTCACTCCTGTTAAAGTTCTGCTGAAACTTGAAAGACATTAGATCGATCCTGAGCACAGACAGAAAGTTTGACCAATTCCACTGGGATTGTTGTGGATTTGTGAGAAGCCTCTAAGGGGACTCGGTGCACTAGGTGGGTTACACACTAGATGGGGGGGGGGGCAATCCATCACAGGGCACACACTCGTTCTCACACACTATGGGCACTTTGGAAATGCCAGTTAGCCTACCCTGCATGTATTTGGATTATGGGGGACAGAACGTAAACAGTAAATACACAGACCCGAGGCAGGAATTGAACTGAACCCCCGACTGTGCAAGGCCACACTGTTAATCATGATCCCACTGTGCCACCTTGATTTATATCTCTAATTTAAACAAAAAAGTAATTCTTTTATCAGACAACATACTCTTTTCCACATAAAATCCCAGACCTGATTTACACCCCTGCTTAAACTTTGTAGCTACAAAAGCAGTCCAGACACATTTAAACTATTTAGTGTCAGATACCTTTGATGCGAATAAAAAACAAACAAAAAAACAACAACGGTCATTTGGTTCAAACTGATACTACTTCACTTTTCTTACTTTTTTTTTTGTATGAAATCCTATTAAATACGAGTGTTTAGCAACAGGAATAAGTGGACTCTGACCTAAGCTAACAATCAAAACAAGAGCAGTGGTGTAAGTATACCAAAGGTCACCACTGTGTTTTTTGTGTCAATGGGTCACCACATACCTCTATCAAATGCCAGAGGTGCATTAGGCCCTACTAACATGGCTACTGCTCCAGCACCTCCTGTAGGCCTGGCACTGCCTGTGGCATAAACCGCAATATCTCCAGTCACAACCAGAGCATAGCGACCTGCAGCAGAGTATAATAAACACAAATGAAATAGGAACACCAGCATTATTAAATACTATCAGAATGATAAGTTCATGTAAGCTCTAAAGTATTCAAGATCAGACATTGATTAATTCATAATTAATCAAGTTGCTCAGATGTGCATTCATAGAATTTATGGCTAAGCAAATTTACCGTCCCAGGAGCTGGACTCCACCCAGTTAACAGCATTGAAAAGAGCCGCAGTGCCACCATAGCATGCGTTAGTCGTGTCGATTCCCTCCACGTCTGTATTCCCTGATTCCTCAAACAACTGCATTAGTACCGTCTTCACCGACTTTGACTTGTCGATGATGGTCTCCGTGCCCACCTCGAGTCTTCCCACGCTCTCATACGACAAGTCGTTTCTCTCCATAAGACGCTGCACCACAGTCAGACACAGCGAGTTAATGTCCTCTCGGTCCGAGCAGAAACCCATCCGCGCTTGCCCGAGACCGATGGTGTACTTCCCTGCTCCTACTCCATCAAACTCCTCCAGTTCTGCCTGGTCTACATACTGGGAGGGAATGTATACCTCCATAGCAATGATGCCAACATCTTTGGGCCAAGTGGCTGAATAGCTCGCAGGTAGAGAACCAGGCATTGTGATCGAGCTGGAAAAGGGGGAAAAAAGGCACAGTTTAACCGGTTATGCGTGCAGGGAAATAACAAACTGACGGTCGATTAAAAACTCCTTCATCAGAATATTTGAAAAGCATGTCCTACCCACACGTGCAAGGGAGTGCTGTCCTCCCATGACCTTTTACCTAGATCACAACAAGCTGTCCTGAACAGTCAATAAATAGTGGCTCTCCTACAGACATGAATAACAACTTTATCTAAACTGGTGTACAAAAAAAGAAAAGAACAATGTACCATGTATTGTGTATAGGAAAAAAATCAATACATAGATACTTTATTGATCCGGGAGGAAATCCGAGGTTTAATAATAAAGGTCTTACATTAGATTAGAGATTCCCAAACCTTATACTGCACAGTTTAGTAATTTCCTTCTTTTCAGGGGAAGCTAATCATTAGCTCAATCCCACTCACTCATCGTCTATACCGGTTTATCCTGTATACGGGGTTACGGGAAGCCTGAAGCCCAAGCCAAAAGACTTGGGGCACGAGGCATGGAACACACACACACACACACACACACACACACACACACAATGGTCTACTTGAAAAGTTTGACTAATCTGCACGACTGTGGAAGGAAACTAGAGTACCCGGAGGAAATCCACCAAGCATGGGGAGAACATGCAAACCCCATACACACAGACATGAGGTGGGAATCGAACCCAATGAATTTGATTTAATAGGAGAAAGAAAAAAAACAGGATAAAACAGAAGCACCACTTTCCAATAGTTATTATCTAACAAGTCAACACCCAGACAGCGTGTCTATACTCTGTGTGTGTGTGTGTGTGTGTGTGTGTGTGTGTGTGTGTGTGTGTGTGTGTGTTTTAAGCGATAACCCAGTGAAGTCCTTGGCAGAGGCAGTGATGGAGTCTGACCTCAGCAGTCAGCCGGTGAACACACACCCTCCTATAAGTGGCTTACACGTTACCCTCACACACACACACACACACACACACACACACACACACACACACACACTCGACTACACACAACCAACAGGGTATTCCAGGACTTCGTTATATACCTCAAAAGCACTATTTATTTCTAACAGTACATATTAATAAATAAAGTCCGTTAGCTAGTCAGCCCAGCTAGCCAGCCTGTGCCATGACACGGTGTGACGGTTAGCGTCCTCAGCTAGCGCGGCTAATCTAGCCGGAAACCTCAAAGCTAACATTCACAAATAAGAAAAATCTAACCTAGACAGTTATTTTTTTTCTCGGAAAAAAATCAATGAAAGGTGATATATTCCTACCTTACAAACATATAACCCAAACAAAAAAATTCAATGTCAGAAAGAGAGGAGTTTCTTCCCCTTCCCGGAGATCATAAGGTCAGTTCTCTCATGTGAGCGCTCATCACCCGGACGACAAAGACTGACGGACCGACTTCCGGTTTAGGAAGTTGAGACGCGCAGTTGTGCGCTATGGCAACCATGAGTCACAAATAAACCCATGACTAATGATTCAATCAGTTATTGTTTATAAAGGAACCTTGTAAATGTTTTTTTTTAAGTGCTGTGTTGTCGCTCTGGATATTCAGTAATATATTTTTTTTCACTTTAAATACACATATACAATAAACCAATTCATTTACACTTAATACAAACCAAACAACTAAATAACAATAAAATGTTGGGTTTTTTGGTGGTCTTTCGACTGTCCCTATCGAGGGGTCGCCACAGTAGACCATCTGATCTGCACACAACTTGGCACAGGTTTTACGCGGGATGCCCTTCCTTATGCAACCCTCACATTTTAACCCGAGCTTGGGACCGGCACTTTATCGGTTGAGGCTTGGGCATCGGGTCGGGGAACTGAACCTGGGCCTTCTGCAGGGCAGATGTGAAACCTACCACCAATGCCCAACAGAAAGCTATTTTTTATTAAATATTAACTGGGTCTTAGATAAGATAAATGAATTATGCCACTTTCACAGATCATTAATTCGTTTATTCATTATATTAATAATTTATCTTGAAAAGACACGTTAAAGGACAGGGAAGCATAACCGAGCCGAAACTTATGGAGAAGAACGAGTGTGTGTAAATGCCAGGTGAAGCAGACGAAGAGCAACAGAACAAGAGAAGAACTAGAGGCATTTTTATTTATGGCTGGAACAAAAAAAATCGGCTTTAAGAGACCGAGAAGATGAGGGAGCTTGAGACGAAAAGCTGGCGGTAATGTAACCTACTGAATTCCAATTGCCAATAATCAACAAGAAGAACAATAGAAAGAACAGTCAATTTAGATTTCAAGAAAAACTGGGCCCCCAAGCAAAATAACATAGCGAGAACAGGCTGATACATGTATTTTCTGTGATCTTGAGCAAATGGAGGAAACCTGAGAACCCAGAGAAACCCACACAGTATCCTGAGCGTAGGATTGAACAGTACATGACGACGGCACATGACAGCACTGCACACTATACCATTTATAACTTGACAGTGTACAGCGTGGAATAAACAGAGGCTCGTAGAAACACTGATCTGTTCACAGAACCACTGCACTTGTGGTTGGGATTTCTTAATTCATGCTTTTAAATAGTGTAAAAGTTACCTTTATAAAACTGTCCTACATGTTTATTTGGAAGATTTTTTAGAAAAAACTAATGTAGCGAGTCATTTTTAAGCAACATTAACCCTAATGATAAATAAGGTTTTCGATATGTTACAATACTGATCATCTTAATTAGATTAATAATTCTATCTCCACTGTAGCTGTTAGAGAGGATGACTACATTTAATGTAAATTCTGTTTCATAGATATTTTTCCTTGTTATTCATAGCATTAGGGTTTCATGTGTGTTTTTTGCCTTTGTTTTTTTTCTGCCTCATTATTCATAACATTAAATATGTGGAATGCAGTTCACTTGTTTATTTAATTTTATTTTATTTAAGTTACACTAGATAGGAATTTATAATTGTTTTATATTATTTCATTGTTTTCTAATGTTTATAGAATTATTTAAAAAGTTCACAATTCATAGTGATAAAATTCACTCTTATAGATTTTCATGTATACAATAAATATGTTGTGTATTTATTTTTTGTTTCTAAATGTAATAAATTAGCATGAAGCCAAAAGTATCGACCAGTTTCTAAAAGTTTTTGTAATAAAGCACATTTCTTGCCACTGTTTATGTGAATGCTACTTTCAGTTATAAAATATTTGCAGGCGTTTGCATGTGTTCTATTTAGAATCTCTTGTTGTTTTCTAACGTTTATGATTTTTTTGCATATTAAAAAACTTATTTAATGCATTGTTAATGGGTCTTTAACTAAATACTTATTGTAATAATTGTTACCTATTTTTCCATTATTATTATCATTATTATTATATTAGATTTTTTATTATTATACTACATTATATATTATTATTATTATTATTATTATTATTATTATTATTATTACACATTATACATTGAGGCAATATATAAGTCAAATACATCTTTAAATGAATGACTATTTATACCAAACAGGGAAAAATAATACTTACCTATATAAGTATTTAGTTCTTCAGTAAATAGGCTTGAACCTAAAGTCACAGCTTTATCTCAATAAGGATTGACACTTGAATGCTGATTCTCTTATATATATAGTCAGAGGACATTACCTGAGCGAGCTCTATACAGCTTTGAGCTTGTTTTAAACACCCAATCAGGATACAGAACCGAACTTTAGAAGCTTTATTTCCCGCCCCTTTTTAACAACCCACCAATCAGAGCGAGCGCAGACCAGCCGCGCTGTGAGTGGCTCAATGGTGTGAGTGAGTGACGGCGTATGGTGAGAGAGCGCCGACCAATCAGCGCGCGCCTTGTGGCCCGTCCCACGTGGGCGCACCAATCCGCGCGACGCGGAGCAAGTTCACAACATGCCGTGTCTGGATCTTCAAATACGTCCCACCTTGAACAGGAGTGATGCAGGGTGATACACCATGATACAATTACAGAAAGTGGATACTTTTTGTAAGATTGATTATTCAATTCAATTCAATTCAATTTTATTTATATAGCGCTTTTAACAATGGTCATTGTCTCAAAGCAGCTTCACAAAAATGTAAGAAATTTAACCAAAAAAAAAAAAAAAAAAATTTATATATATATATATATATATATATATATATATATATATATAGAATAATTATATATAAAGTAATAAATAAATAAATAAAATTATAATAGAAAATAAATAAATAAAAACAAATAATAATAATAATAATTATAGAAAAGAAAATAATTGGAAGTGTGGATGTGTGAGAAAAATGTGCAGATAATAATGAGATGAATGAATGAAATGTCTCTGATGAGCAAGCCAAGGGTGACGGCGACGGTGGCAAGGAAAAACTCCCTGAGATGGCATTAGGAAGAAACCTTGAGAGGAACCAGACTCAACAGGGAACCCATCCTCATTTGGGCGATAACAGATAGAAATGATATAACATCTTGTGTGTTGTGCAGGTGAAAATTCAATATGACAGAAATTATTTAAATTGTCATGAAGACCAGTTCAGCATAGGGACGAGTCAGTAGGTGCAGAGGGCAGATGAGGTCTGGATCACTGGAAGCACAGGAGCAGCATGTGTAGCTCCAACCATCATAAAGCTGAATCCAGTTGGAGCTGGTCCTTCTCTGGATGCCTCAGGAACCTCGCAGGGTCGGCCTTTGTCTACTGAAGCTGGCAAAATCTCCCGATGCCTCGGGATGGGTAGAGAAATACAGAACAGATGGGGAGAATTAGCGTAGTTGCCATTCGGTATAGGTGTACTGGAGTATGAGTACTGGGATGAGTTATGTGTATGCCAGATTAAAAAGATGCGTCTTGAGTCTACTTTTGAACTGAGAAACCGTGTCTGCTCCCCGAACACTGTCTGGAAGGCTATTCCAAAGCTTTGGAGCTAAATATGAAAAAGCCCTACCCCCTTTTGTAGATTTTGAAATTCTGGGAACTACCAGAAGTCCGGAGTTTTGTGATCTTAAGGCGCGTGGTGGATTGTAGCGTATCAGAAGACTGGTTAGGTATGTGGGAGCTAAACCATTTAAGGCCTTGTATGTAAGTAATACTATTTTGTAATTTATTCTAAACTGAACAGGTAGCCAGTGCAGGGATGATAATATTGGGGTTATATGATCATATTTTCTGGATCTAGTGAGAACCCTGGCAGCTGCATTTTGGATTAACTGAAGCTTGTTGATTGAGGATGCAGGACAACCACCTAGTAATGCATTACAATAGTCCAGTCTGGAGGTCATGAATGCATGAACTAGTTTTTCTGCATCAGATACGGATAAGATGTTCCTAAGTTTAGCAATATTTCGAAGATGGAAAAAGGCTGTTTTTGTGATATTTGAAATGTGATTTTCAAAAGACAAGTTACTGTCTAATATTACTCCCAGATCTTTTACTGCTGAGCTGGTAATAACAGTACATCCTTCTAAGCGCAAGCTGAATTGTGAAAGCTGTTGTGTGCTGGTTTTTGGGCCAATAAGTAATATCTCTGTCTTATCTGAATTTAGTAAAAGAAAGTTATTGGTCATCCAATCTTTTATGTCCTGGACACACTCAGTTAATCTAGACAACTTAGGTATTTCGTCTGGTTTAGTTGAGATATATAATTGGGTATCATCAGCATAACAATGGAAACTAATCCCATGTCTTCTAATGATGTTACCCAAGGGAAGCATGTATATTGAGAACAACAGAGGTCCTAAAACTGACCCTTGTGGGACCCCATATTTCACTGGCATTATACCAGACGGTTCTCCATTTAGATCTACAAAATGGTAGCGATCAGACAGGTAAGATCTAAACCATTTTAGTGCCTGTCCCTGAATGCCTATATAATTTTGTAAGCGATCTATGAGAATATTATGATCTATAGTGTCGAATGCAGCACTAAGATCGAGCAGGACTAGCAATGAGATGCAGCCTTGGTCTGAAGCTAAAAACAAGTCATTTGTAATCTTAACTAGTGCAGTTTCTGTGCTATGATGGGGCCTGAAATCTGACTGAAATTCTTCAAGGATGTTGTTATCCTGCAAGAATGTGCAAATTTGAGCTGATGCTACTTTTTCTAGTATTTTTGATATGAACGGGAGGTTTGAGATCGGTCTGTAATTTTTTATTTCATTCGCGTCCAAATTAGATTTTTTAAGAAGCGGCTTAATAACTGCTAACTTGAAAGGTTTAGGGACGTGACCTAGATGTAATGAAGAATTAATAATGTTTAGGAGTGGCTCTCCAACCGTAAGCATCACTTCTTTTAAAAATCTGGTTGGGATTGGGTCTAACAGGCACGTTGTTGATTTAGCCGAGGTGATGAGTTTATACAGCTCTTCCTGTCCTATACCTGTAAAGCAGTGAAAATCTAAATGTGAAGCTATAGGCTGAACTGGATCGTGAGATACTATTAGAGGTTGAACCTCCATTATTTTCTTCCTGATATTATTGATTTTTTCATTAAAGAAGTCCATAAAGTCTTCACTTCTAAACTGTGATGGGATACTCTCTGCGGGCATCTTAGGTTTTGTTAAGCGAGCCACTGTACTAAATAAGAACCTGGGATTGTTTTGGTTTCTTGCTATCAGTTGGCTAAGATGCTCGGTCCTAGCAGTTTTTAGAGCCTGTCTATAGCTGCACATACTGTCTTTATACGCAATTCGAAAAACTTCTAATTTAGTTTTCCTCCATTTTCGCTCGAGGTTACGGGTTGCTCTCTTTAGGGCGCGAGTATGACTGTTGTACCACGGTGCCAATGTTTTATCTCTGACTTTTTTTAATCTGATGGGAGCAACAGTGTCTAATGTACTGGTAAAAATAGTGCCCATGCTGCTAGTCACTTCATCTAGATCATCTGCATTTAGGGGTCTAATAAGAAATTGGGACAGATCCGGCAGATTACTTGTGAATCTGTCTTTAGTGGTGGGATTCATATTTCTAACAGATTGATAGCGTGGGGAGACACAGCTAATCTGTTCTACGGGTAGAGTATATGTCAGGAGGTGATGATCTGTGATATCATCACTTTGAGGTATGATCTCTATATTAGAGACATCTATACCATGGGATATAATTAAATCTAGCGTATGATTAAAGCGGTGAGTTGCTCCAATTATATTTTGCTTAACCCCAAAGGAATTTAGTAAATCCATAAATGTGAGTGCTAAAGCGTCGTTAGCATCATCTACATGAATGTTAAAGTCTCCTACTATCAATACTTTGTCAGAGTTAACCAATAGGTCTGATAGCAGATGTCCAAATTCTTTAAGAAAATCGACATATGGCCCCGGGGGTCTGTACACGGTGGCCAAGGTAAAATATAGCAAGGGTTTATTACGTATTTCATTTAGTGCAACATTAATGATAAGCACTTCAAATGAATTAAACCTGGGCCTTATTTTCTGGGTAACAGTGAGTACATCATTGTAGATAGTGGCGACACCACCGCCGCGACCAATTAGACGGGGCTCGTGCTTATAGAAATATCCTGACGGAGTAGACTCATTCAGACCAAAATATTCATTTGGTTTAAGCCAGGTTTCAGTGAGACAGAGTGCGTCAAGGCAATAATCTGAGATAATTTCATTAACAATAAGTGCTTTAGGCGCAAGGGATCTAATGTTGAGTAGTCCAAACTTTAGAGGTGGATTTTGACTACTTATTTTGCCTTTTTCTGGTTTTATGGTTATCAGATTGTTTCGGGCAAATTTAACAAATTTATTCTTTTTTCTCAGTATTCGGGGAACAGACACAGTTTCTATAGGACAAGCTATGTGTGTGCGTCTATCACTACGGTGAGTTGTGATGTGGCTAATATGTTTGGAATCTACAGTATGACTTACCGCCATGATTAATATAGCTTTGGACAATATAAACAACAACAAGACAAAACCATGTGAAACTTTCTCATTCACGTCATCACCCAGTAGAATAAACACAGTTTATCTAAGAAAAGGCAGCACGACACAGTGGCTTTTGGTTAGCACTGTCACCTTACATCTTCTGGGTCCGGGTTCTATTCCCGCCTCAGGTCTTTGTGCATAGAGTTATATGTTCTCTGTGTTTGGTGGGTTTCCTCTGGGTCCTCAGGTTTCCCCCCACAGCCTAAAGACATGCATATTAGGCTAATTGGTGCTCCAGCATTGTCCCGTAGTGTGTGCACTGTGATGGATTGGCAGTCCAACCAGGGTGCACCCCGCCTCATGCCCTAAGTCTACTGGGATACGCTCCAGTGAAAAATATAGCTTTGGACTACAACTGTCCAAAAAGTTCCAAAATCTGCGCAGCCATTTATTATGAAGTTTTAGAGCACTTCATGCTTCCCCCTGCTGACCAGCTTTATGGAGATGCTGATTTCATTTTCCGGCAGGACTTGGCACCTGCCCACACTGCCATAAGTACTAAAACCTGGTTTAAGGACCATGTATCCCTGTGCTTGATTGACCAGCAAACCTGCACAACCAAAACCCTATAGAGAATCTATGGGATATTGTGAAGAGGGAGATGTGAGACACCAGACCAAACAACGCAGAAGGCCACCATCAGAGCACCCTGGGCTTCCACACCTCAGCAGTGCCATAGACTGATTGCAAAGGGATCCCCAACCAAGTAGTGAGTGCTGTGCATGTTCATAATTTTCAATAGTCCCAATTTAATTTTTATTTTTTTCTATTGTTCTTTTATAATACAGGTCCTTCTCAAAAAATTTGCATATTGTAATAAAGTTCATTATTTTCTGTAATGTACTGATAACCATTAGACTTTCATATATTTTAGATTCATTACACACAACTGAAGTAGTTCAAGCCTTTTATTGTTTTAATATTGATGATTGTGGCATACAGCTCATGAAAACCCAAAATCCCTAACTCAAAAAATTTGCATTTCTTAGAAATGAGAAAATTAGAGAGTCTAATGTTTATCAGTACATTACAGAAAATAATGAACTTTATCACAATATGCAAATTTTTTGAGAAGAACCTGTATTCAAATTTTCTGAGATACTAAACTTTGGATTTTCATTAGCTGTAACACAATCATCAAAATTAAAAGAAATAGTTGAAATATACAATAGTTTGTGTGTAATGAATATGAATTTCAGTTTTTGAATCAAATTACTAAAAAATAAACTTTTCAATGCTATTCAAATTTATTGACAAGTGTTATTTATTTCACCTCTTCTAGTTTTTAACATTATGGCTGATTGGTACATATCTAAACATGTTTATATGCAAGGAAAACAAAAAAGTAAGTTATTATGGATAGAGGGTGAATTTGTTCAAAATATTTCTTAAGGCTGTCAGTAATTGTGGCACATCAGCGATAAAACATTAAAGCACCATAATTAAAACTCATTTATTTTTCAATGTGGAGATTTTAGTTAGGATAAAGAATAATAGTTCCTTCCGTTCAGTTGCACAATCAGGTTATGAAGGGCGGCAACAATTCTGGAGGGCATTGAATGTACCCAAAGGGCCGTATCTCAAGTTTTCTAGAAATTTTCCCTGGTGAAAGCCCTTACTGATCGAGTTAAAAGGTGCAAAACTTTAAGTCTAGATTTTCCATCACCCTTATTCAATTTATAGAAATGTACAACATTAGTCAAAAGAACAACACAATGAAAGAAAGCTGCATGTACACAAAAATAAGACCAATTTCCCATTTTTATTTGCTAAAGATGAACACCAAAATAAGTCGATTTTTATTATAAAAGGTTTCCAATAGGATCAAAACTTTAAGCATTTCAATCTGCTTAAAATGAAAGAATATAGTCTAAGCCAATTGTTCTGTTTCGTTACCCCATAGGCTTCATGAGTTTATTTGCACAATAAAAATGGTGCTAATATAAAACTTAGCCCCTATGCCCTGGAAATCTGAAAAATAGAGACTAAAATAAACAAATAACAGTCGAAAGAATATATATATATATTCATATATATAATTATATATATATTGAGAAAGTGAACTTTGGTAGAGGAAACTCTATAGGACACCTGAGGTAGTAGAGACTGGAATAAAACAGCAATAGATGTGAAACAAAAAAATTAAAATAAAAAAAAAAAAAAAGAGAAAAGAGGAGGAATAAAATGACAAGAAAAGAAAAGTACCAAGTGACAAGAAACAGCATTATTTCACAATTTCAGTCCAGCTCTGATCCATGAAAAGGGCAAAAGTACAATACATCAGTGTAAAATAAAATACATAACAGCAAGAAAAGAAAGAAAAAAAATCAATAAATGAGTGAAAGAACTGAATTACAGGTAATACTGATTAGCATTTATGAATTTAACTGAATTTGTCTGATCGTTTTCTTTTCCAGTATATAAAAAGACAAAGAGTGCATAATTTTAAAGCTTTTTCATATAGACATTAAAAAGAAAGATAAAATAAACTCAGAGGAAAAACCAAAAAATATGTATTTATGGAAAAAGTGTGGTATAAAAATACAGGAGTCAAGTAAAATAAATTTTAGCTACCAAAAATTTCACATATATTTACATCTTAACTCTTCAAGCCTGATCGGCTTGTATCCCACACAAGAACGTGCGTTAAATAGTTTTATTTCTGCTTTTAAACAAAAATTAACTCTCTAAAAATTGTCATGAATTTTTTGACACCCCATCATTTGATTAGGAGGGTTTGTAAAAAAAAAAAAAAAAAAAGATTCTCAAAAATGAGCCTCATCATCACTTAACAGGTTACAAGAACACCATCAACACTTGAAGAGTTACAAGTCACACAATTAACATGATTTAAAAACTTGTTCAGTGTTTCTAATTGAAAAAAAAAAAAAAAAAAAGTCAAGCAGACTCATATTTCGAGCAAGAAATAAGAAAAAATAAAAATATTGACCAGAAAGAAAGGCGCAAGCTCAGTAATATCCCGCCACCATACACAGCTAACGGCGCTTATATTCAGCCTGAGGTGAATCAGAATTGCTCGGCTGGACAATCGCTTAAAACATGCGCTGAGGACAAGATCGTCAAGATTATTAGCATCGGATTGAACAGCACCAAGAATGCAGCTTAAAAAGAAAAAAAAACTGTTCTGAATAAAATGACACCGTTTACAACGAAGGCTCATGTACACGCTAACATGCTAATCACAGAACCCGAAGAAAGAAAAAAAAAATAATCAATGTTTTCTGACGTAACATCACGAGTTCAGTTTTGAGGTTCAAGACGATTGCTGGTCTCGAAATCAAAAACATAGCTAAACCCAGAAAGTTAAATACATGCACCCTTGACTCCGCCCCGTTTACAACACGTATAAAATCAGATACTCTTACACGGGATTTCCGCTGAGACTTAAAATCAGAAAGCGTACGTTTAGACAGATACCAGCGTTCTGAGCATTCACAATGAGCGTTAACGCTAGCTGAAATGGCTAAATTTCAGTTGTAGCGCCACCTTTCCCTGAAACCCGTTCGTGGTGCTTTTTACATGCCGCAAAAGAAAAACATGATGGCCCGACAGTAAAACGCACAAATCTAAAGAAACGGTTAAATGCAAAAGATTCCGCCAGTTAAAACAAGATTATTACATCTTTACTTGAAAAAAAAAAAAATCATCTTGCTCCAGTTACATAGATTTCATTTAAAAAAAAAAAAAAAAAAAAAAGCTTTTCAGCGCCTTCCTGTGATTGAAACGGCAACAGGCGCCGCAGGAAGGAGCGAAGACTTGGTTTAACACACAAACAGAATGCACCAAAGAGACAGGACGCTTTTTTGTAAAGGCACTCAATGGGCTGCTTTTGCATTATTTGTTGAGGCTACAGCAGTAAAGGGCCCAGTGTGTGTGTGTGTGTGTGTGTGTATACATATATGTCTGTGCTAAGCTAGTGCTAGTGCAGGGAAGAAGACAGCAGTGAAGGGGGAGGGGGGGCAGCCCGGACAGGCGCTTCAGTAGTTCCTGGACACTCAGTGTTACCAGTTATGGCGGAAGATTGGGTGTTTGAGGAGCTCGCGAGAGGGCGGCCGGTCGGTAGGCTGCAGCTCCAGACAGCGCAGCGTGACGTCTCTCAGACCTGGAGAAAGGTGAGGAGGGATGCTGGGTGCGGTGGTGGCACTGGCGATCTGAGAACAGAGATCACAATGCTTGATAAATATGATGGTCCTAAAACATTAAACATTAGCGATGTGTCGTGAAAAAAATATTCAACCCCCTCCTGATTTCTTCTATTCTGAACAAGTATTCACCTTAGTGCTGAAATTCACATTTAGTGGAACATCGGAATTGTTCAAGATTTCTGTAATGATTGAACACAGAAGTGCCACTAAGTCACCGTCTATTCATTTGAATATTTGCTGTGATTGAAATGATGGGTGTTCAAGTCAAAGCGGGACTTGTCATCAAATTAATTGTGAATGAAGTCATAAATCTGAAGTCAAGCTTCTTCGCTGATGAGCCACAGTAAAATATGTGAAAGGTTCAAACATTTATTTCTTTTTCCCCCCCAGATTTTCTCCCTAATTTGGTCGTGTCCAATTCCTCCCCATCACTAGGGGGCTCCCACATTAAAGCTACTACTACCACTCAGTCGGGAGGGCCGAAGACTATCACGTTTCCTCCGATCCACCTGACGCTGGCCGAGCGCATCTTTTTCGACCTGGTTGCTCACGCTCCATTGGGGGTGGCGCAACACACTCTGAGGACAGAGCTCTCCGCTCCTTCTGCTTGCGAGACCTCACAGACGCCCCTGATTAATGTGGGAGCACTAAGTACCTCTCATCCCTCCCCTCTGTGAGAGCTCGGAGACCGAGGTGGCTCCAAGTCTGCCATGGTCGTTCCCGTGAACATTCAGCAGGTGGAATGCTTGATCCTTAAAAATCTACAAATAACTTGTCTCAAATGTGCGGAAGAGACATATCTGTCTGTGGGAACTGTACACAGTCATTCACAAACACAAACACCACTTGTACATTACAGGAACTCGTGTGGGAGTTATTGACCCCCATACATACATCTTTACGACAGTGTTAAACACTTCAGCACTCAACTTAATTAAAAAATAAATAAATAAAACATACACAGCTGCTCTTTAAATTCTGAACACGCACAAAAGCCAACCACTTCTACTTCAGTGTAATCCTCACCTTGAATATGAGTGCCAGGTGGTTGGAGTGCTTCTCTGCATTCCACGGTGGCTTGGCACACGACATCTCGATGATGGCACATCCCACGCTCCACACGTCACAGCTCCGGCCGTACTGTTGGCCTCTCAGCACCTGCAGCAGCAAAGTGAGGGTCAGCTGCTGGTTTACAAAATGCGTCCACACATCTATTATTAAAACCATAATCCGCATTACTGTCATGCGATGGCCCTGGTTGGTTTCTTCTCTTTAGGCTGATCTGGCCTGGACTTTAGCTCCACCCTCCACCCAAGTCTAAACCGAGCCTCGTTCCCAAAAAGGCAAGCCACCAGGCGGCTCATGCAGTTTTAACCGGAGGGGTGGGTTGTTTTTCGGAGGAAAAGTAAACTAGTCAAGGGTTTCCAATTTATTTGCCTTGCAGACAGGAAACCGCACTGTACGTCCATTTACTGCGAGTTGCTAAATAGAGCCAATGTTGTAAGATTATTACATCATAAACATGTAAAATAGGTTTTCAAAGGCTTCTACGTATATAACAGTAATCAGGCAGTGTCATTAACGTGATAATTCATCTCTAAATATTTACACCACCAAATCAACATACGCTGCAGTGATTTATTTTACCAGAAGAACTCAATCCTTTTCTTTTTTCTTTTAAATTGACTAAAGTGCAGACACAGCGAAAAAAAGGGGGCTTTATTAGATGGTCACTTCGGTCACCGTGGTTTATATTTCTATCTGGAGCTCAGGTTATTTCTGTACAACCTATTTTAGGATGAAATATGACTTACTGGGAGTAACAGTTTTAGACACTGCCGTGTCCCAATATACAGCAGTATGCGTTAATGCAACCCCCCCATTGTCACAGTAGTTTTGCCACCTGAATGAAAAATCCTTTCATTCATTTTCTTTAAGATCCTCAAGGTAAAATTTTTTGTTGTATACTCCTGGGCCAGGAATAGAATAGATGGGGAATGTTATTGGGGGTTCGGCATTGTTCAGTATCAAGAGGTTTTAGAAATGAAGCTTACTGCAGAAGAGGGGGCAAGTCCGGCTAAACTGCCTCCTAATTAAAGAACGTCTGCGGCCACAATGAGAACAAAACATTAACACGCAGGCAACTTGGGCCGCCTCTAAAGGATTACAATTTTCTTTCCCTCGGGAGTTAGTGAGAAATCTAAATGCACTTTGGCCAGATTCGCTGGAGAGCCATGTGAATCTGATTGCCACACAAAGCGCTCGCAGACAGACAGCTTCGTCTGGACATTTAAATGGCTGCAGTTAAAAAAGTGCCACTTTTCTCATCACATCATAATGATATTTTTGGACATTTTATCATTCATATTTGTTTAAAAAAAAAAAAAAAAAAAAGCTCTTTGTATCAGTGAAACATGCTGGTGGTTTGTCTGAGCGTGATGATTAATTATCAACTCGGTCTTACCTCCGGGGCCATGAAGGCGATGGTACCGAGCAGCTGGCCCTGGAACTCTCCCGCGCCTGTGCCTTTGGACGCCAGCCTCGCCGCTGCGCCAAAGTCGGCTATCCGCAGCCTCTGGCCTGTGCTGTCAATCAGCAGATTGGCACCTATGCAAGGTAAAGACAACAACAATCAGAAATGCATAATCATAATACACTGCAATATAATCAAGGTGACATTACTGGAATGTTTTTATTAGCATACATTTTAAGAAATGTGTGTGTGTTTCACATGGTATTTTTCAAGCCAAGTAAGAGCAAATTGAACAAGAGCCTACTCTACACAGGGAGAGTGTAGCAGCCACTAGAGGGCACTGTGGCTCAAATATTGCAGAACCAGCACTACATCATGGACGCAGAAATTCAGACGATGAAATGGACGATTGTTCATGTTTAAACAGTTTTGTTACGGGATGTTCACAAAAGGTACTGTACAGGTAGCCTATAAAAATCATTTAAAAGCCATTATGAAAATGTAATTTAATACAGAATACAGGACACTAGTGGTCAAATGTTTTAAGACCTGTTATTCCAGATTTCACCAATTAGTTCTAGTCTATCTGGCTGAAGGGTTGTACTGATTTACCAAAGATGTGACAATGGCATTCAGCTTCTGATGCCATGGCCTGGATCATCTCCAGATCTAAACCCTATAGAAAACTGTAGGACAATTATGAAGAAGGCAGCAGCTGTCAAGAAACCGTCTTCAGTGTATGATCTTCAGGAAGCGATCCAGCAGGCATGGATTGAGAAAATGACACCAGAGTACCGCAGACGTCTTTTTGACTCTGTGCCCAGCCGGATCCAGCAGGACTGAACATTGATTGTTGTATAGCAATTTCACTAATCTCACTCATCACCTATACCGCTTAATCCTGTATATATAGGGTCGCGGGGGGCCTGGAGCCAATCCCAGGAGCCTTGGGAGACAAGGCGGGGTACACCCTGGACAGGGTGTCGATCCATCAGAGGGGGCACACACACATTACAGAGAATGTCATTAAAAACTTGAATTTCAATTTTGTTCCAATACTTTTGACCACTGCTGTCTAATATAAAGGCTATTTATTGCAGGTACTATTTTTTTGGGATAAATTTTGAACTCTTTATACTCTATTTCAGACATGGGTTCTAATTACTTAAAGATGCTGTTTCATGCTAAACTAACGTTTAGCGTATCCTGGATGAAGCTGTGTGTATTTCTAGTCACATAATCACACTGAATTTTAAAGTCGAAAGAAATGAAGAAACCGGCTACCAAACAGAATATAAAGGGAGTTCCTTGATCTGAAGAACGCTGCCTCCGGCTTTCTGACCCGTCTTTGATTCTAACCACATCTGTGATTGTGATGCTATCGAACAGTGATTGCATTTGAGTGTAGCATTACTGCAAGCACTGACGGAAGTTAAATGCAATGTGATAGGAAATTACATCTGACAAAAATCTCTATTTAATTCTCAAAAAAAAAAAAAAATCCCTGCATTATTGAGATCAAGTTATGTAAAATCAATGCAAGTTTAGTGCATTTTCTGCATGTTGCATGTTTTCATGGCATTTCGCTCTGTTTTGAAAAATCTTCTGCATAGGTGACGAGAGCATTGCACAAAGAACTGATGAACTACAGCTGAACAAACTCGGACAAGGGCAGGAAGATCTGAAGGGAAGAATGTTCGTCCACATTTGCATGACCAGCGTTGCTGGAACAGCTGGGCTCTCGGTTATCATGTTCGGCAGAGCCATCATGTTTCAGCTCTGACCCAGTTTCGTTCGAATGTACAAAGCGGCCTGAGATGAAGTCGTAAAGGCCGATCTCGGCAGCATCCTGAGCTTGAGAAACATTTAGAAATGACTGACGGGTTACGAGAGTCATCTCTTTCCTGGCAGCAGGTCTGGTTGTGCGCAGCTCACCTTTGATGTCACGGTGGATGATCTGATTCTCGTGGAGGTAGGCCAGACCTCGGAGCAGCTGCTCTGTATAGTTGATCAGCACACCTTCTTTAAAGGCACCATACTTGTTCAGTAGATGAGACACAGAGCCACCTGGAACGAAACAGTGTAGCGTCATGAAGGGTTTGGCTGACGGACACTAAAAGCAAGTTAATCAGAAAGTGTTGATCCGAGATCTTACCTGCCATCCACTCCACAAACAGGTTGTAGTTGTTCTTCTCGCAGGTCGCACCCAGCATGCGGATGATGTTGGGGTGATCGAGGTGGCTCATCATTCGAATCTCCTCCCGCAGAGCCTCTACGACCTCCTCCTGCTCAGAGGACGTGTTCCTCACATAGGTCACCTATAAAGGTATCACATCAAGGAGTCAGGGGCAGCACGTTGACTTGGTGATTAGCACTATTGCCCTGTACCTCCAGTATCTGGGTTCGATTCCCGCCTCGGGGTCTGTATGCATGGAGTTTGCATGTGCTTGGTGGGGTTCCTCCGGGCACTCCAGTTTCCTCCCACAGTCAAAAGACAAGTAGATCAGTGTTCCCAAAATGTCCATGTCACTGTGACTACCCTTTTGGATTCACATAGCGGTTACAATGACATCTTCTATTAATCGACTCCGCCAGCTTCTAAAAACCACACCCTTCTCGTACAGCAAGTTGCTTTCTAAGAACAGAGCAGAGTCGCCTCAACCTTCACAATTTCAACCTGTAACAAACTGAATGTAGGCAGTAAAGCTATACTGTGGAACATTATACTCTGCCCAAACCTAGACCGCATCTAGCTTCTACCTGGCAACACATCTAACGCAAATCTGATTCATCCAAGAATTTGCCAGATAACCCTCTTACTGGCAGACTGCCTTGACAGAACCATCTCACGTGCTTGTAACGTGATCCATGTAGACTCAATAGCAGTTGATGACACATGCAAGGGGTTTAGCGTGATACTGTATTTGGGAAACATGAAGTACTGACCTTGGAGACGTTTTTTTTTGGTAACGTGAAAGAAAAATGTCTTCCTTCATTTCGATCATTAATATACAAGGTGTTACCAACGTCACTTTTTTCCCCACCCAATTCTGCATTTCTAAATGTGTTTTAAAACACATTTCCTCAAAGAAATCAATAATTCTTCTACATTTACTGACATTCTGCTGTAAAGTGTGCCATCATTGTAGATTATGACTTTGCTGCATCACTTTTTCCTTTGGTTATTGATGCTGATGCATATTAAGTCCAGGCTCAATATTTGAGTCACTGACGGATCTAATGTGTGGCAAGCTGTACCGTGAAGCCATGTACAGAAATATAATAAAATCATGCATAATCATACACAGCATAAAAGCTATTTAATATAATGAAGCTTGTGACATCAAAACCGGTTAGAAATCAAAAGATTAAAACCATCGGTGAAAAATACATATGAACATCTCATGACCGTAACCATGCAGGACAAATGATCATGATGAAGGAACAGTGGTTAAGGCATTGGACTACAGTTCGGAAGATCCCAGGTTCAAACTCCACAACCACCAAGTTGCCACTGTTGGGCCCTTGAGCAAGGCCCTTAACCCTCAACTGCTCAGATGTGTAATGAGATAAAACTGTAAGTCGCTCTGGATAAGAGCGTCTGCCAAATGCCTAAATGTATGTTAACCTTTCAGCTCTAGTGAATGCTGATTGGTCAAAGCTGGGGGGGGGGGGGATGTATGCGTCCTGTTGCTTACCCAGAAACCTTGTGACAATATGTATCAGAGTTGATATATATTTTTTTTAAATCAGGCTGTAAACCTGGTATTACTCAAGTACTGCACTGTAATGAGCACAAGGAATTCAGAAAGCACTGATATGCAGCAAGATAAGACGGGTGGAGAGAGAGAGAGAGAGAGAGAGAGAGAGAGAGAGAGAGGACACAAAGTGTATGCACACAAACAACCTTAGATTAACAGACTTCCAAAATCATAAATAGTGATTCGGGTTAGTTAGCCAAACTGGTAGTTATAATTGCTGATTACAAAAAATTTTAGTGAAAATGTTCAAGTTACAACCTTATGACCACCCACACCCAAATAAGCAGATATAATGTACGAGCTTGAAACTCATTTACACACACACACATACACACCTGTTTGACAGCCATCAGCGTTCCGGTGCCGACATCCTGAGCTTGGTAGCAGGATGAGAATGCGCCCAAACCGATCTGCTGACCCTTCAGCCACTCGGCACCCTCGCGGTAGGGTTGTTTTGCTTTGGTATGACCGGGAAGCGTCTCTGGGGTCTGATCACAGGCAGGAAAAGTTACAACGTGGTTGATGTTGGTTTAATGAATTTCACTTGTTTCAGTGCTGAATTAGAATGAAATAGAAAATCTATACTCACATCCACCTGTATGATGATGACGTCCTCCTCTTTCTCCACCTGCAACTGCGGGATGATGGGTAGCGCATCTTGGGATGCGGACATCGCCATGACGACCGCCAGCGCCTCCTCTTCTTCGGCCTCCATTTTCTCCTTGCACTTCTGGTTCTGCGTCACATCCTGGCAGTACGCGTCGTCCGAACCGGCCTGCTCGGGCGACAACACCGCCACCTCCGACTGGAACGTCACCGTGCTGTCCGCCGCCGGCATGGACGCTTCCAGAAGATCCTCCATGCTGGAGTTGAGCTCTGCAGAAGCGTCCAGGCCGTGAAACTTATCGTCCACGGGCGTGAAGACCGCATCCTCGCTAGGGACGAACACAGAGCTAGCACTGCACCTGGAACTTTCATGTCCTGGAGAAATGTCCTGAAGATCGAGCTTCATATTGCCTTTGTGAGCCTGGCACTGAGCTTTTGCTGCCTCACAAGAGGTGGAAGGAGAAAGAGAGGGCCTTGAGGGTTTGGGACGATGGATGTGGTTGGGAGGCAGAGGCCTGGCGTGGGAGAACACAGGAGAAGGCAGCTTGTCAGTGTCTTTGTTGGTCCCTCCTCCACTAGCACCCTTAGGAATTGGGAATTTACGCTGGGCACCGGGGGAACAGTTAGTGAGCTTGCCAGGGACAAAACCTTGTGGCCTGGCTTGAGAGGTAGAAGGGGAGGGGAGTGGGGGTGGCTGACTGGAGGAGGGCGAATGTGAATTAAGACACTGGCTCAGGGGTCTGATGTGGCCGCGCTGTTGAACTGGCGGTTTTGGGGAGTCAGCAGGTCCAGCGGTGATGCAGGCCAACCTGTCCGACATGTCGTCTATGGATTTGGCACTAGCCGCTCCACATCGAGCGACTTTACCGCTGGGCTTTTCCGGCACGCAGTGCGTGGGCGAGTTCCTCTCTGTGGAAACGGGCGAGTTGTGAGGAGCTGCGGGATCCAGAAAGGCGTCGCAGTGCGTCCCAGCGCCCCCCTGTACATCCTCGAGGCCAAGGTGCAAGGCATCCAGGATGTCCATCTCCTCGGCAATGGCCAGGAGGCGCCGACGCATACGGGCATAGTGGGTGGAGCTGGTGACGCTCAGCATGTCTAGCAGTTTGACGAAGACGTGGGGGACGCGGGCCACCATGCGGGCGGCACTCAGGAACACGCGGCGTGACAGCTTCCCTACCATGGAGTGTGAGTTATCGATGGACTGCAGCGCAAAGTCCAGCAGACGCAGTAATTTCTGGTACCTGGAATTAACAAAAAACATTTTAAGTCCGTTTGCAACCGGGCGGCGATCAATTGAATTAACAACGTTGAGAGATACGGCAGTCCTGTACCTCTCCACCTGATTCTGGGGATATCCGCAGTCTGCGGCTGTGACGATATGGGGGTAGAACTCGGCCGGAAACTCCAGCAGCAACCTGTCGATCAGACACAAGCGGCCCAGAAGAGCCTGCCAGTTATTCGCCTCCGTCTGGGAACCCAGGATACAGTTCAGCACATAGTCCACTCCACCTATCCCGATAGAACCTACGATATCCAGACAGACAGATGCATATATATCTGGAAGCTTGTACAAGTATACAAATCTGTTATCGCTTTTGAGGACCCGAGTGCTATTCACACCTGCTTTGAGAATCTCTCTACCAACAGCAAGCTCTCCAACTTGGCCTTTACACAGCTCCAGGAGAGTGGACACAGACAGCTGGCTGGTGCGACTGTGAACAACACACGTACAACGGTTGTCATTCTATATCCTCAAACACTCGGAGCTGGGACGATTTACAACATTAAATCGCTATGATGGATGACTGTGAACGTGTAAAAACTTATTTCAGTGCATTTACACCAATCATTATTATGTACAGCGTATTTGAAACTCCTCAGCTTTGAGGACGTCCAGCACCTGTTGGCGTCGGCACATTTAACCAAGATGGTCTCGACCACGGGCCGGAGCAGCTGCTGCAGGCGACTGCGCTCCGACAGACTGTGGCATGGCGTGTAGACCAGCATGGCCCGCAGGGTTTTCTGCGCAAGGAGGAAAAACAAGTAAGAACCCCAAACATCCACAAAGAATCAAAACATCACACACTGTATGCTCGAGCAGATCTTTTTGTTGAATATATAAACAGGTTTGCGCGTGTGCCAGCATAAGATAGCAGTCAATTAAACCGCGCGTCTAACTGGTTCTGTTAAGCGGCATCACGGGGCTTAACGGAGAGCCGTGAACTTTCGACCTCGCGCGTTATGGCCTGACTATTCTTGTGAGAACAGGGATGCCAGGATGATCCGAAGCAAAGACCCGACATGTTCGCGGCGTAGCATGCTCAGCATATGTGTGTTTGTGTAAGCGTGTGAGAAACAGTTCACCCTGACCCCTGACGACCAGAGAAGACTGGGGAGTGGTGACTGATAGAACATTGTACTGGAGTGTTGCCCAGCGCTGATAAGCTCAGCATCGAATCTCCTTCTTACTCCGGCTACACACACACACACACACACACACACACACACACTTTCCCGCCTACACCTTTCCCTGGCTTAAAAAAAGAAAAAAAAAGACAGAATATAAACCTGAAGTTAAAAAATTAAAACAAACACTCACTGAGCCACAAGGAGAACTCTTAACTCTATCAACAGATACTCAAACATACTTAATGGCCGACGTGTCCTTTCCACCGCTGTAATTCGTCCGGTGACACTTTTGCCCAATACAAACATCGCTGCAAAAAAAGTATAAAGATTTGATACAACTGCTGGCCGTGCCTTGAACAAAAGTGCGCCTGGTATTTTTAGTCCACGGACACCATCCCCCATTTTTTCCCCCCTTTGTTTGAAGAATACAGCAAAAATCCATCCAACAACGCTAAATATTCTGGAAATCCCCCAAGAGGACAGAACTTTTCTTGTTTTCATAAGAGCGAAAGAGCCTCGGGGAAAAGTCAGACTCCGAGAAGCACGCCATGAAAACAGTCACTAAACGCTATTGTTCTTTAAAAGACGCAGAAATAGGTTAAGGAAAAAAATGAGTAAATAAAAAAACCTTTACGCCCCGGTGTGAAGTTCGTTGCTGTTTTGCAGACTTCCTGGTTTCAAGTGAACTTTAGAACTAGCCAGCATGCTTTGTCGTAATAATGAACTTCGGCACCGGGCAAATAGCCACAAATCAATCTTAAAAAAATATATCCATTTTGATATTGTAATGCAAAAATCCTTCATGAGAAATAATACATAAACGTGACGCACTAACAAACCGGGATTAAAGACGTCGGGACGGCATGACGTCTAACTTGAGCGACGAGTTTCAAATAACAAGTACACCTTCAATCTAAAGCTAAATAAATAAAAAATAAATAAATAAGACTGACTTCAAGTCTGTCCACAAATGTCTTCATATACTGTATGTTACTCTGGTTTCCTTTAATTGTCTTTAGAATTGAAAGAAGACATCAGATAACATCCCAGATTGCAGTTGTGCAATTTCCTGCAAGTGGTGATAGAACCTCTCCGCAGTCACGACAGCACACAAACACAAGCGGCCACACGTGACCCGATCGAGACGCTTGTTGCATGTGACGAGTTGCACTTTAGTATTCGAGTCAAACGTCATGTGTCCAGATGGTGTTAAGCTGCTTGTGATATGATCCGGATTAGAACCGAGATCCACTTGGTTCTGAATTACCCACCTACTGCTAAGCTCTTAAACGTGACGAGTGTGTGTTTTTGCTGTGTTTATTGACTGGGATGTGAATCAACATATGGAATCTTACCAGCGCCGCTACGTAGACTTTGTACACAGGGTCTGCGCACACCATAGAGAGAACGCTGCAGCACGACTCCACCACCACTTCCCCTGAGACTTCGCTTCCTGCCGCTCCGATACCCGCTCCTGCCCCGGTCGCCGCGTTCGCCATCGAGTGCTCGCCGTTAG
>CM060120.1:12892007-13087007 GCA_030522415.1 Channallabes apus
GACACACTTGAAATCTCCCAATAATACAGAATTGGTTTATAGATGAGATGCAATAAACAAACAAAGACAGTAGAATGGCTGACCACTGGGCCTCTCTTGTTCCTCCTCTCCAGCCACTCGTGTTTCCAGGTTGGCATACAGGTGGCCTTAAGCTTCTCACGGATCATGCGCTCCTCCGGCCGATCCTCCATCTTCTGCAACCCACGAAGCGTCTCTTTGTTCTCCATGTCTCGGCTACAAACAAGAAGCAAAAAAATAAGAATAAAATGTTACATTCACAGTTTATCTGCTTCAAAAATCCCCCATCAACTTAAACCAAAGTCTAAACCAACTAAAGTCTGTGTGAGAAATAAATTAAATCCAGCAGCCTCAGGATATCCACTCTCAAGTCCATAACAGACGAACCGCACTGAAGGCCACCACGGCATGTGAGGTCGATGACAGAGCTGAGTAAGCAGAGCAAATGGAGCCTCCTCTTTCTCACAGACACACACACACACCAACAGCAGTCAGAGGGCTCCAGAACAAACAGCCTGCCTCGTAGCAGAGGATGTTATGATAAGGAGGACCTGGCAGCCGGAGCCCACTGCTTTGTCAAAGAGTTCTTTTTCAAACTAACACTCTAAGTGCTTTTAAAAGACAACGGACGAAATCTGGTTGAGAAAGCCGAAAGTCTCTGCCCTGTCCAGGACTGAGGTGTTGCAGCCAGTGCAGCTTTTTCTACCTGGGAAAGAACAAACCTGTCGGACAGTGCGCTCACTGTTTGGGCCTCTCCGGCTAGCCATCCCTCGACGCTCGTCCTAAAACACGCGATATCACTTTCACGGATTTGAAAAGTGCATCGACTGTTTGAGAAAACAAGGACATGATTAGGAGGCGGCTGTTTATTTATTTTTTTTTAAAGCCTGGCAAGCAAAAAAAAATAATTCTAACTAGAAATTACTGATGATAATCAAAATTGCGGGGCCCCGAATCTCATTAAACCAATTATATCTGACGATGCAGTGGTGGAAATCCCCTGGCCGGTCTGTCATGTCAGCTTAATGAGGAACATAACAGAGAGATAAAGGACTGTACCACCTCTTGGGCTCCCAATGCCCACGTGTAGGAGGGTGGTCAGGACAGGGGCAGGGCAGCTGTTGCCAGCTTTCATCTTTAATTAAGACCAGAATCGATGGCGCGCACCCCTTCAGGCCTTTTCAATTACTCGATGAGGGGTGGCGTAACAATAACAAACCAGGGAACAGGAAAGCCAGACTTCCTTTGCTGAACCCAGCCTCGCAAAATGAAGCAAAAGGACGCATCGAAGAGGAAGTATGCCGAAGTCCTGACAACTGCAAAAACATTTATAGTTCAAGAGGAACTAATGTTTTCACAGTCTCCGATTTTCATGATTCAAGGTGCAGAATGAATTTATTTTGTAGCTAAAAATAAACAGGAAAGTACAGTTCGCTTCACTTAATCGACACAGACTGAGTATCGAGAGAACTCAAAAGGTCTGCACCAAACACCTCCTGGTACATCCAGAGGTAACTATAGTACTTGGATTGCAAACAAACAAGCGGGATGCACGTAGCACTCACACTCCCACGAGAGGAGAACTCAACTCCCTGGAGCCTAACTCGAGCACAACGAAACCAGATAGCGAGAGTTTACCATCTCTGCTCTGAAAGAAAAAGTCGGTGGTGACCGGCCCTCGGCTCTCGGATAACAGCTATCCCACAGTGCCATGAGCCAGGGACAAAGAGGCATTGTGGCCGCGCAGGTGGGACGTAGAAGAGCCGGCGGCTGGGAACCCGCTTCGAACCTCCTCATAAGCCAGCGCCGTGCTTCACGGCACACATGCACCCGCGAGCGAGCACATACGCGGTTTCGAAATTAAAAACAGCAAAAAAAAATTTTGGCACGTACACCACAAACACATACGCATGCACACACACGTCGGTGAGCGCGCACACACCCTTTCTCATGAACTACACAGTTCCCAGCACTCAAGTTACTGCTGAGACAATCGGCTGCTCTCTGCTGGAGGGGATAGTGGAGTCGGAGAACTGCACATAATAGCAGGAGCTACTTGTTCTTAGAAGGACTTAACAGTCACATACACTCGACCCGCAGTCCTTAAATAAAGGCTCCAAACATGGACAAAGGTACAAGAAGCTTAATGACGACTAAACAAAGTCAAAAACACAATATGGGTCAACAAAGAAACAAAGAAGGCCACAGTGAAAATCAGAGGATATAACCGATTTAAAATAAAACACAAACGCACACACAAACACACACAACCTGCTCGAGTCCTAAAACTGGTCAAGACAAAGGCAGCAGGTGTTTTGTGAAATCTTAGCCAAAAACGCTGTGCGTCAACATTGATGGTCCTTTTCCAAATATGAGGAAACGACACGCGCGCGCACACACACACACACGAAAACTATTTGTGCACATGATCAGCGCTGATGAAGGAAGATCATATGGTGGAGTTTAGCTAAAAACAAAGACTTGCGCAATATCTGGTTAAAATTCAGCAGATTCGCATCTAGGTAACAGAAATAAACAGAACAACAGAGAAAGTTATCACTTTAAATGGCAGTTTTCTTCTGATCCCAAATGCCTTTCTTTAGCCAAACACCCCCCCCCCCCCCCGCCGTCCAAAGTTTGATTAATTATCAGCGATCTAGCTAGCCATAAATCATCGCCCCCACCCCCCCCCCCCTGCCAAATGATGCCTTTTGAGACAAGTCAATTCTACAATTTAAATCAGCCCTCAAATGGTAAAGAAAAATGTACAAACCTGCAAAGCTAGTTTGTTTAGCCAAAGTTTTAAATTCCATCCTAAATGACTTTGCAGACCTGCGTGCCATTACACCGTTACCTGTAGGTGGCGCACTCAGTCACACTAAAGCAATAAACAGTTGGTGATTTGACGTTGTAGGCGTTTCCCAACACAATAAACAAGTCATGGTTGACATCTCGCTTCTGTACTCTTCAGCCAGAAGGAGCAACTTTAACATCAACGTGTTATTTCATGAACAGGTTGACGATTATCATAAATTTCCTGTCAAGAATCAATTATTAACAATGCAACACGTTTTTTCCCCCTCAGTTTATGTTTATTTTACCATTTTTGTTTTCTATATTTCGTTCGCCACAATATCAGCAGTGACCACCTAGGTATAGCCTGCTGGGTTTTTTACATTTTATTTTAAAAAGAAAAAAGCATTTAATTTAATTAATGCCATAAAATGCAGTTCTTTCCTCATTCGAAATTAAGGCTGCGAAAATTTTACGCATGATACTGTACGGTGCGTGAATTGGTGTACCAGTTAACAGACACAGCAGTACATAAGCTGCAGAGAAACAGATGCAAAACAAACATCAGTTAATACAATTTTAATTGTTTATAATTTTACTGCCATTATTCAATTAATAATTCTATTAACTATTAACTCGGTCGTTACCATCTACCAGAAATAGGACTGCTGTTCAATTTGTCTATTTCGAAATTTGTACAAGGTTATTGTATTTGTGTTAAGGCAAACCAAATAATTTACAATCTTAAAAACTGGCTGACTAAAAGGGGTTAAGATACATTTTGTTATAATAATAATAATAATAATATCATCATCAACAATATATAATTTGCCCTTCTTTGGATTATGGAAAAGAACATTGCATAATCAAAATTTGTATGCATTTCCATATGTTCTTAATAAAAATTCCACGCTTCCCGAAATAGATTTACAAACAGGAAGACGGCAGGAGAGGTCGAAATGCAAATGAATATTTTGTTTAAAATTTAACAATGTTACTTCCTTCTACTTTTTGCACACATTTGTAATAAATATTAAACTGAAATCCATACATCAGCTAGCTATAGAGCTATAATTAACTATAGCGAAAATTTGCTAGAAACAAATCTGTCTGTTGTTTGGTACTGGACTATGATCTAGAAGGTCCCAGCAAACCCCACCACCACCAAGTTGCCCCTGTTGGGCCCTTGAGCAAGGCCCTTAAACCCTTAACTGCCTAGATGTATAAGCAAATAAAAATGTACTGTAAGTCGCTCTGGCTAAAGGCCTCCGTCAATAAGAAATGTAAATGTAAGAGAAGCCTGTAGTCCTAGATGTCCTGACCTCTTTACTTATTAAATGCTCAGCACCAACGTAAAGCATCAAGCAGGTGGAGGAGTAGAAGCACTGTTGAGCTGCTGAGCAAACAGATCTATAGATGTGTACCTTGCGTCTACCTCATAAACCCCCCCAGAGACATTAACGCCTCCTTCATCAAAGAGCTGACAATGACGCAGACAAACTTCCCATCCAAACAACGTACTGGGGATTATCAAACAGCCTGAACAAATGTCCTGCAGAAGCACTGAGCAAGCTCTGAACTTTAAAACTTGGGGCTGTAAGCAAAATGATTTATACTCCTGGCATTTCTAATTAATTCAGTGCCATTAGATATTGGATTGTACTTGCAGGATCAGCACAAAAAAAAAAACCTTGCCTGGTTAGAGCAGAGCAGATAGACAGCTGAGATTTGCAATATACTGTATTAAAAGGTTTCTCTCCTGAAAATAAGTTTAATATAAAGGAAGTCAGCAGATCAGACAGTCCAATGTGAGGACTTATTTTGTTCAGCTCCATTATCTGCAGCTTAGAGCGAGAGTGGCTCTCACAAGATCGGGAACTGACTATAAAAAAAAAAATTAAAAAGAAACCACACAAGCCCTCTTGTCTTTATTTAGGGAACAGAAACCTTTAGGAAACTGGAATAGTGCATAACTGGATAAAGAGCGGGAATGTGAGAAACCATCAGGGGGAGGGATTTTTGCCAGTACAGAGTATGAGCAATGCGAGCTTCCCCTCCTTGTCCTTAACCAAGAAAGCTTTAGGGAAGTCAGAGGTCCTGACCCCTTGCAGCATGCATGCGGACATCACACGATGCATGCGGTCCGAAATAACAGAAGGTGAGAAGGTTTCACCTTCCATCAGCTGTTGCCAAACAGCACAAGACATCAGCATGTTTTGAAAGACGCATATTTGTCATTTTTTTAATGAACTGTATACCACTGTCCTGCCAACGAGTCCAAAAGTCACAGCAGAGACGGTAGGACAAGTACTACAGACGACAACTTCAGAGAAAATGACCACTGCACTACTCTTCAGCTGTAATGTGAATACTAGTACAGTATGTGGAACGGATTTGTAGCTGGTGTCGACAATGAGGAACTGTCCAACAGAGATGTACTGAAAGTAACCAACACTGCTGGACATTACAAAACCAAACTTACTGTAGACCCTGAGCTGTACAGGGACGTCCTGGAAGTCTGTTAGAGGACAGGATATACTTTATACTTGCATACTAGTATCATCAAAATTATGTAGTCTAAAGAGACTTGACTTCGCCTGTTTGGGAACTTTAAGAGGTTTTGGCTCTCTCGAGAAGCTGGATGAAAAAATGCCAAGTGGATGTAAAGCTTAATCAAAAACACAATGGGAAAAATTTATAAATACTAGACTTGATTAGATTATTGTGTATTTTAGGAATTCATTTCATTTCATCAGTAATGTTTATTGTTCGATTTGTCTCAAGCTTAAAAGTATGAAAAAAAAACTAATGGATTAAATGTCATGCTGTGTTGTAAAGCAATCTTTTTCTCCCCCTGCGAATCTCCTGCTCCACACTCCAGTCCATTAGGTGGCAGTATTGCCCCTAACAGCCCAGAAAGTCAAAAGAAGAAGCAGCATTGTTTATTTTTCTTTTTTACTGACTTAATTCAGCATCAAAACCAGGACCATAATATTACTGATCAATAAACGTAAACTGAATAATTGAACATCAATGAAGTTAAAATATAGCATTTTTATCCATTGTTCAGTAATAATGAATCATTACACCAGAAGGCCAACAAAACCTGAGCTACAGATTTCCATAGGCTTGGAAACACTAGGAGTGTAAGGAGATTTACTCTTTAAATATTGGGTTAACATTTTATTCCTAATATTAATAAATACTGTTAAATACAGAACATAATTGGAAAAGTTTAAAGTTAAAAGTGAAGAACGCAAGTCTGGTCCCACTGACTGATGCTGAGAGTTTAACAAATAATAAGAGGATATTAATCAGATAGTTGCTACTGTAAAATGATGTTTCAGTGCAAGGTCAGCTAATGATAGCTGTAAATAATGCAGTCAGCCAAGAGACTGCTGATTCCTGCAATGTCTATAAAAGAAATGTCTATAAAAGATATCGTTAAAAAAAAAGAAATATGAATAAAACATAATAAATGTAATAATATTATTATTATTATTATTATTAATACAGCTTGGGGATAAAACTAAGAAGCCAAACTTCGAAACTTTGTTTCAGAATGTCATAAGATACTATGTCTATTCGTTTAAAATAAATAAATATTACACAAAAAGTCAAAGTTTAACTGCCGAATTTTTTTTTGTGTATCCACCATGTGATATGAAGTAAACTTTCACCACCACAGTAGGCGCACAAGTATCAAAGGCTAAATATTTTGGATGCATCCTGCCTCCAGGCTCTTAAAGGCCTCACATGATGGCAGAACTGTGCAAACGGCTTTTATTTTTGGAGGTAATCCGAGACTTGGACTTATTATAAATAATTTCTCCATTTAGACACGCTCACTGCTTGGTGTCCCGTGTAGCTTCTTGCACACTTTTGTGACTCGAGCTTCGCACGTCAACATCGGGGGGAGGGGGGGGGGCAAAATATAACAATTCCAGAAGTCTTCGCCAGAGTGTCCATGTTGGATTTTAAAGACCATAAAAACCCTGAATGAAAAATCCAGCAGCTGTGGTGGTGGCTGATGCAGGTGCAGAGAATGGGAAATCAATGATGCATGCTGTGTAGTCTGTGCGTCCCAATGCTCCAGCTCTGGTATGTGGCTGGAATGTGGAGAAATTCCTCCTACTCGACCGACGCAGTGTGCGACACTCTGCCCCCACCGGTGCGCCGCGACCCCCACCATATCCACACCAGCCTCTCTCAGCATGGCACATCTCCACTAACCTCGAAAACCCCCTCCAGCTTTCCTTTCCCTCTAAAGCAGGGCAGTTAGGAAACAACATACAGACTTTAGGATAGAACCAAGAAAACCTGTTGTGGACATCATCTACCCTGACGTGCTTTCTATAACCGCACCATTTGGGAAGTGAGGAGGCGCAGTCATAGGGTTGGAAGTATGTTTTCTAACACCTTACTT
This sequence comes from Channallabes apus, assembly GCA_030522415.1. NCBI lineage: Eukaryota > Metazoa > Chordata > Actinopteri > Siluriformes > Clariidae > Channallabes > Channallabes apus. The sequence continues at coordinate 12,899,245 of CM060120.1, forward strand.
GTGTTCCAATCTGAGTGCTACTTTAACACACACACACAAAGCTCCAGCGTCAGGGCAATTGAGCCAAGAGAGCTGATGAGCAGGCAGTCCATTAATGGCTTGAGTGCTGGAAGTAGAGCATGGCCTCTGGAGAGGGCAGGGGAGGCATGCACACATTCGCACGCAAACATACACACACACATTTATTTTTATATATATATATATATATATATTTATATACACACACACACACACAGCATATATATGAACACACAGGAAGCAGCGGAAGATGAACATGTATACGCATGAACAACACGGATACTTCAACTACAGGACATGTTACTCCATCACATGATTTCCAAGTACATAAATTCCAAAAAGAAGCCGAGTTTTTGGCATACCAGAACCGCTTTCTGTGCCAAATAAATGTGGTATGCTGCAAAATACGACTTGCTTTTTACTTGAAGCATGTACAAGTAAACAAAAATTTGGAACCCATCAATGAGATCTCTATCTGAAAAAGACCGAAGAACAGGAAACCCAGAACTAATGAAATCTTCTTTAGTAATGTTGTTTTACGCAGCTTATGAGAGTCAGGGTCACAAGCAGAATTTCCAGGTCGAACCACTGATCTACAGAGAAGAGTCCATTTGACAACGACATTGCTTCAAATAGAACGCTGAATTTCACTTTTACTGACAGAAGTCCAGTGACGGCATCTTACTTGGAAGATCTCATTGTGCATAAGGACAATTAGGCTGAAGTTATGCATCGATATCTGTTCATAACCCTCCTGGTAATCCAACTAATCCAGGAATAATGCTGGTCTTTTTTCCAGGTGTTTGTTGCAACTTCATGGAATTTTACATGCATCCTTTTTTAGAAGAACCAAAAAACTGAACATGGGAACTCAATCTAATGCACTACAATAATTAAGGTACTAACCCCAATAAAGCTTTGAAGGCTAGTTAGACTGTTGATTCACTTCAATTTATTTATTTGACTCAGTAGCAACATTATTTCAAGCAGCTGTATTCTTACAGGTTTTGAAGAATTGAAAATGAGTAAATGTATAAGGGAAAAAAAAAAAAAAAAAAAAAAACACATATCATCTCATACAAAGCAATAAGCCTTTCCCCTGTGATGATCTGCTCCACACTCCAGTTAAATAGACGGGAGCATAAATTCGGAAGGAGAAGCAGCAATACTTCCACAAAACGCGAGTATTTGCAGGAGATTCAAGTAGCTTTGTATGATGTGCAAAGGCTGTGATATATTTTTTTTTATTTTCATTAATGTGAATCCACTTAACATTTGTAAGGTTAGCTATTTATTTATTTTTTAAGTATGTAATGACCAAAAACCTGAAATTACATAATCTCGCAGCTTTAAGCCCTAATAGACCACTACTAATGTAATGACGAGGAGCTGTGGAACGATTATATAGTCTATGTAGGATAAAGTGTTCAAAAGTAAGATTTAGCCACGAGCACATTTATATCCAGTTTCATGTTACCATGGATCAACATGCAATTAAACTCGTTTTTTTCACCACAAACTGGTTTTACCTGAGGTTGAAGTTACTCAACGCGTCAACAGAAATGCTTACAGGGCTACGAACAAGACCAACTCTCTCTTTAACTTCAAAAGCCCACGACCAAATACTGTTATCTGGATGTAAACAACGACGGCATTATGCTCACGGCCGAACCTTGAGACAATATAACTTGCCGTGCTTCAAGGTCACAGCAAATGGAACATGACTTTATCTTAAACACACACTCGGTGGGCTTACCTGAGACATGGCCTCCTTGTTGTGGTTTCTTATCACAGCGAACTGCCAACTTACTACCTGTTAAACATTCACTTTATAGACCGTACGGAATGCGGCCACATGAAGTCTAAAGCCTTATATGGAGATCAGCGTGCTATAATGAAAAAACAACCCTATTAATAAATACTCTGGTTTTGAGGATGTTGGTTTAAAAAAAATTGAACGACGTCAGCAGTAATGGACACAAACAAGAACTGCGAAGGTCAAGGGTTTCTGGTTAAACAATTTAACACCTCACAAATAACCTCACCTCACCTTACAAATAACCCTCCAAGCAAAATTGCCATAATAAAGCAAAATTAGAAACGATATCTTCATACAATTGAAGATAATTCTAGATGAATAAATTGCTACATGAATAAATAATTATATAAAAAGTTTAACCAAAGAAATTATTAAAATCAAAGTATAAGGCAGCCATCACTGTTTCATATTAAATTAAATTTAATTATAAGAGACACCTCAGTGCCATTTTGATTAAAATTGCGATTCAACAAGTATCGCAATTTTATAAATATCCAGATTCTATATTACATTTTCACCTGTTAAACGATTTAGTTACACTTTTAATCCTTTAAAAAAAATTTGCCATTAATTAAATGTTGCCCAATACTTATAAAATTAGTTTTCTCACTTAAAAACCTTTGCTGCATTTAAACAATACAAACTAACTCCAAATACAAAGAGTTTAACATTTACCTGAGCAGCATATATATCTGTCCACCATAATTAGTATTTCTAGACAAACTTGGCAAGTAATTCACTTCTACTACACTTCTATGTCTACATAGTTCAGAGTGTACTACCTGTAGATTTATAAAGAAACTGTGATGTTTCACCTGCAAAGTTTTAAGACTTCAGGGGCATTTAAGGAGGTGAAACACCACAGTTTGAGACGAATGTTAATATATAGAATTTTTTTTGCCATTTGCCAAATTGCGATTCAAAATAATTCCTCCCCCCCCCCTCCATCTCCATAAATTGTATTATGTGGATTAAATGAAAATAAAAAATGGGAACAAATGTTTTAAAGTGGAATTTAAGATACAAAAGTGGTCATTTATGTATAAACCTCAGCAGCAACCTCATTTCCCCACTTATCTGTTGAATCTTCGACCAATCAGTCTTCAGCATCTTCAGTATACTAATCACCAACCCAGATCATGTGTCATCATCTCCACCGGTTTCTCACTGGTTCATGTCTCAAATTTTTCTTGAACTGTTTAGGTTCAGGGTCTGGATTGAAAATGAGAGCCAGAAAAGTCCTTCAGGGAGTCTGGAGATCTATCCCCCCCCCCCCCCCAAGACTACATTACAGGTCTGGGTCTTTGGAAGCAAAACATGAAGAAAAGAGTGGTGTCAAGATTTTTGCACAGCACTGTAAAATTATTCTAAATGAAAAATAAATTTGACATCATTACAGCCAGACATGGTCCATTCTTCTTGACCAAAACAGCATCAGGCACGAAGGGGGACTTCAGCTACAGTCTCATGAGGTCTCATGAAATAACAGTGAATCTGAGCCTTCTGAAAAACAAACTCATCTCCTCAACTCTAACATTGGCCTGCGGTGGAGGCTTATTTTTCCACAATCTGAGAGGGGATTTCTAGGCTGCGGTGACAGAGCATCCAGGTCAGAGGCTAAAGTGTGGACTCGTGGTCTTCTCATCACTCTGACCAATACAATAACTCCACTCACAGACGCAAAGGAACTCCACGGCCAACACAAAGAGAAGTGAGAAAGACACACACGTCATCAGAGAAAGAGGACAGAAAATAGAAACAAACAAGCATTTTCTTTCTGGCTTCATCCTGCCAAACCTGACGGCAGAAGGTGGGGCATATTTCAGTGTCTCAAAGAAAGATTCATGGAAAAATCTGGGGCAATTGTGCGCTACGACGCACACGTACATAAGTGAAAGTAAGAAACAGAGGAAGACAAATGGATGCGACAGTCGAAGGGGGGAAAAAAAAAAAAAAAAAAAAAAAACCCGCAGCTCACAGGCAAGCTCACATGGCCCGTATATCCCAAGGATAAGCTCAGGCATTAAAGTGCAGCAGATAAAGATAGCTACAGCTAGGATATTTTTACATACGTCTGAAGCAATGCGGAGAAAGCGGCTATTAAAAGACTGCTGAAAGATTGAAAATGAATGAAAAACATTCAGAGGATCTGAATTAAACTTCAGCTGTCGTGATGTACCGAACTCAACCTGATGGGTATTTAAATAAGAACAAACAAACATGTTCTCATGAAACACTCCTCATGAAAGATGCCTTTACACCAACGCCTTGTTCTCTCATCGAGCTTAGCATTCAAGCAACAAGCACAATGATAAGGTTTTCTACCTTTTCTTGTGGATTTCCTGTTTCTGCTTTTTGCCATATTGAGAGAATGAAGAGAAACTAATTCATGGGGGAAAAAAAGAAAAAGGGGGGGGAAGGTTATAATCCTTTCAGTAAAGTTAGACCTCCCATACAAGCTTTGCAAAAAAGAAAAATTTATAAATAAATCAATAAATAATATTTTTGTTGGACTGCAAAGGAAAGGATCATAACCTTTTTTTCTTTCTTCCATCTGGATGGATGGACGGATAGTATACTGTACATCTTAGACAATGCTTTAAGTTAGTTAATATGTGGTGTTTCAAGAAGTCTCAATATTTATGCACAAACTGGGAATGGCACTAATCCCAGCATTTCATTAGTGCCTGGATACCAACAAGGTGGAAGGTTTTCTAAGTACGCCAGAGCCATGATCAGACCGCCTGCTTTATGTCTGAAACGCTGGCCTCCCAGGAACTCCTTTCATGACCCAAAGGTTCCTTACAGTGCAGTGTGCGGAATACAATCGTGCACTGTCCTGCAAAAACAGAACACACTGTTTATTTTTCCATGAGAGCTTTCCAATATCTCAGTGTCCACGAGAACGACTGCAGTGTGCTCCGCGCCACCTCAGCCAGGATTGGTATTCACAGATGTACTGCCTTCTTAAATACATTCGCACCATTCAAATGTTTTACCGAAAGTAAGAGTCTCATCACACTGATGTGCTTGAAGTCAACACTTCCATCCAAAGAAACTTTCCATCCATCATTAATACAGCCTGTGTGGTAATGCCAACACTACTACTTTAAACTGTGTCTGTTAGTGGGGCAAGGATAAGAATTTTTTCAGAATTACTCCAACTTGCTCAGCAATCTAGACGCAGTCTCAGACATGAAATGGAGTCAGTCATCCTGACTAATCAATGGCCGTTCATGTCTACATAAAGCTAAAATAGCTAGCTGGATCCACTTACTTTTGAAGCTTTAATCAACTACTTGGCTTGTTTAAGAGTTTCGAGAGAATAAGTCAAATGTTGCCAAGTTACGATTTTAATAGCCGTTACAGGAAATTCTAAGAATATGCTTTCTTTGTATTAGCATTTTTTTTTTTAACATGGAAGTCACATGGACCAAGAATCTAGAACCGAAGAAAAGGGAAAGGGAAATAATCAGGAAGGGTAGAATAAGGAGAAGTCGCAAGAGTGCTAGACAAAACGCAAATGTATTTTTTTTGTACTACTGTGCTGACAGTAATGTCCTTGGTTTCATTGTACAACGTAGCCAAAAACCCTGAAGGAGCCTGATACACCACAAAGTTAAATCTGCTCAGTAGTCCATTCCCAGCAAAAATAAAGAAATAAAGAACTCCGTTACAACTCTATCCATAGCAGAACTGTTGCATGAGAACATTAAAGAGCAAAGAAAGTGAGATCTCAGAAAGAAAAAGTTCTATTCAATCTTAACGCTCCTTTACACCCAAACATTTCAGATGCCTTGGGGGGAGAAAAAAAAAAAAAAAAAAAAAAGTCAACAGAGACAAAACTTGACCTCCGAACAACTGAGCAAGACAAAAAGGAAAACAACTGCGGAAGAGCGTCGCGGGGGAAGCACGGGGCCGGAGCAGCTGCCCGGATGAACGCTCTGAGGGAGAAAAGGAGTGGCTGAGTAAACACTTCGAAAGCCTTTCTTCTGAAAAGCAGACTGGAATGTAGCTAATGGGAGAGTTGAAGAGCATAGAGAGTCTCTGCAGGGTGGTTCAGGGTTTCTCGGCCATTTTCGTTATTATCGTCCTCCAAATATTTAGAGGCACCTCATTAAAGGCTTCACAGAATCCATATGTTGACGCTTCGAGTCGGGTAGCGCTGCGTGTCCGGTGCACCGAGCGAGCTCTCGTATCCGAGTGGCCGTCCAACAGGGCAGGATCGTATTACCTGTCTCTTGAGGAGCGAGATGATTGGAGGTTACGTTCCCAAGCTGTTACTGCTTACATGTTTCTCCACAGCGTTTAGTCGTTCCTCTGGGGGACAACTCGCTGAACTATTGACTGCGGTGTTAATATGGAGGCTTTCCCGGTTTACCCTCTGGTGGTAAACGCGAGGTCATGAAACGTGCTAGCACAGAGGCCAATCGCATTCGTCTCGTCACTTGAGACAGCTTTGTATTGAGCAAAGTACACTTTGTTTTTTTATTATCCACTCACTTACACTTCCTAGAAGAGCTACACATGCATTAAATCTGACAGTCCAGGGTTCTGCACCGTTTACGTAACTTTATTATAGTTCACAAAATAAATCAGAGAAATCCCTAGAAATTCGTACGCATGCTCGTGCACAACATTCTGCAAAGCTGCTATACAAGAGTGTGTGTGTGGGGGAGTTTTATTGCCATGCCAGTTGCATGCGCCCCTCTGTTCCACAACAATGGTCCTCTTATTGGGCCATCAAGATTTGGTCCGATGCCTACAGTACAGCAGTTGCAGTCAAATAACCGATTTTTCACACACGTCCAACTATAAATGTAGTTTACTCTAAGGGTAAACAAGCGTTCAGTTTAAAGCTGTTTGTACTTTGATGTTAGTAATTAACTGCAAGGAGTGCAAGCCAGAGAATGAATCCTGGAAGGATTAGTAGGACAGTTGACGGGGACTAGACTGAATCTGAGCAGTGGACATGTTAACAGATAATAAAAAAGAAAGAACGTAAGAAACGGACGGAAATTTGAGCTATTGAGAAATAAGGGAAGCCAGTAGGGGAGGGTGATGATATAATATCCATATTGCAGTCATTTCTGCAAATGTATTTTGCACAGTTACTATTTGCACGGGTGTCACTTTGTCATAAATACAATTGCATATCAAAGCTGCATTGCATTTCACTTATTATTATTATTATTAATAATAATTTATGCATTTTAAAAAATTTATTACTACTTGCTACTTAAATGCTTTAATTATATTCTTTTGATACATTTTATAGCTTTTTGTTCTTAGCATTGCACTAGTAACTTTTGGTCCATTCTCACATTACTCTGTGTTACAGTGTGCAATCACATCTACAAACCTGTATTTGTGTTACTGTTACAGTCAATCTATCAAATTTTTAAATATTGTGGGTTAGTATAAAGTTTACAAAATGACTCGGAGCAGATCGTTCAATGTTAATATTTTTAACTTTTTTTTAATGCAACAATTCTGGAGCAAAACTTATCCTATATTAAATCATATATATTTTTCCTATATTAAATTATTATCCTATATATAAAAGACATGTACCCTATATTAAAGAAATGCTCTTTCAACAATCATATGACTAGTCCTGGTATTTTCTGTCATATCATACACCCCTCATGGAAATTCTTGCTGATGATGAAATTCTCGGCGCGGTTTCAGGTCAGGTCACCAGGACAGTCCCTAAACATGACCCGTAACACAAGGCTTAAAGCAGCTCAGACATCACTGATAATGGTATACTTCTAGATTGTGAAAGAGACAGAGGTTACAACTAAAACCCTTCAGTGGACAAAAGAAGCAAACAACAAAACCAAAGCCATTTCCTCTTTCACTTTTACAAAAAGCATGCACTTACTTTATGCAGATGGTTTTTCTCCTTTCCTCAAACTGCATTACTAGGACATACTAACCCATGACTTTTATTTGTATTTTTGTTCCAGAACAGGGTCGGTCTCACATGATGACCCTCCACAAGACATATTGTTTTAACTAGTAATCTGGGTCTGATTATTCAGGGACCTGTGTGTTTGCTTTTCACATGTAATCTCTAGCTTGCCTCGTCCTGTTGCTAACTAAACAGAAACGAGGGGAGGTGTGTGTGCGTGTGTGTGTGCGCGAGTGGGACCCCTGTGCAGGCCGTCAGGACCTAATGGGCACTGAAATATCCGGATCTTTGTTGCCAGCATTCAGGCTTGAGCATTTCAGCTAACCCAGGCTTTAAACGGGCGCTTTCTGGTGACCGTGAAGAGGCCTTGACTGGTTAGACAAAATAGGCCAAATCTCAGGAGACCGCCACTCGACAGAATGAGGGCAAATATCTTTACACACAAATCCTAGCTATATTTACAGGCGAAATGGCACACCGAGGGCGATTCCCAGTTTTCATAACAATGCATTAGGATTCGATTATTATTTAGTAAGTAACGACAAAAGACACAGTTTAAACCAGTCGGGGACATGAAATGTCACTCATGTCAGAAACCCACAAGGTTATAAAAAGGGTTAAGTATATACAGTACAGTATGTGATTTGGGGGGGGGGGGCATTGCAATGAACTATGAAGTTGTGGTTTAGTGAAACACACATGTACAGGTAAAAGCATATATTCTTAAAACCTTAAATTGTACAAAGTAGATCGTTCTACTTTAGATTGGTCAAAGGGATAAATGATCACAGATATAATATCTATTCATATATATTACATGGATTGTTGATAATCTGCTGAATGGATGTAAAACTTTTTGCAGTAAAATTTTCTGCTAAATATTTTAATAAAAAAAAAATATATATATATATACTCATAAATGCAATGAAATACATATAAATTTCATTCACTTTGGTAGACATTGATTAAAACGAACGTTAAACAGATTATCTGCCGCATAAATTTCTGCACCACCGTTTTAGAAGATTTTTTTTTTTTAAGGAAATATTTCCTGGAGTCTTAAATCACCCAAATTACCATGAAGTCCAACTTCAAATAACGTACAAATCAGGACAAATAGTTTTAGTCCGTGTGCAAGCGGATGGAGAAAGACGTTCGTTTCTGATCCTCATGCCAAACATTCAGTTTCTGAACATTCTTGCCCTTGCCTACTTAGCAACCAAATACTTCAGACAACAGCAACCATAAACAGCTCATGATACACATTAGCATGTAGCCTTCACTGACAAAACTTTGTAAGCGAACTGCAAAAAGCTCTTTCATCACCATTGACTTCGAGTACAACACAACAGGCTTGAAAATCACTATTCGAATCATCAAATGAACATCATATGATGTTCAGCCAATTGTGGTAATCTTCAGCCAAACATCATACGTCAATCAAGAGCATCAGTGACCATCACTGGACCAGGATCAACCTCCTAGTGTGTTCCCCTGCCAGGGAGGAACTGCTTTCATGCAAAACCGTCCATAAAGTTCTATACATAAGTCTTACCGTATCACTTTCAAAAGCAGAGACTTCCCGAGGGAACATGAGGCAGGATGAACCTGTGACGCGTTTAACCCAGCAGCCATTCGTCCCATGTCCTAGCTCAGCACCAATAAAGTCGGTGTAGCTCCATCGGAGCTTATTTACGGGGAATTTCGTCTTATAGCGCCAAGCCCGTCAAAACCTCTTAGCACGGGGATCGTGAGTCACATGCTCTCTTCACACATGACAAGAGCACAAGATTTAGAGAAGTCATCTCAAATAAACAAAATTTGTGCAAAAAGTTAACAATCCAATTTTCAATTAAAATAAATTAAAGTTCCTTTATGCCTCTGAATGTGATGGCTCGTTGTGATATTAAATGTGAAGGAAAAAATATATAAATAAAAAATAAATCTAATATCTATTGCTCGACAATGGAACTGCTAATGTTGAGCAATGCACAATATCACAAGGTCTCACTGATGGCATAACAGGAACGATGTTGAGGAAGGAACCATCACACTCCCACACACTTCCAGACAAATAGGTAACCGCATTCAAGATCTCGATTTTTTTTATTCTCTTCCATAAAGTCCTATTATGGTCATGTCATGTCTTCTCTGAAGTAGACAAACTCGGTTTGAACTTGAAATTAATTCCCCATTTCCAGTGACAAAAAGTGATGATGTTGCAATTTTCAAGACCAGATTACAATGCGAGATGGGGAGGCTGGAAAGAGGGCTTCCAGAGGATTGGTTAAAAAAATAAATAAATAAGTAAATAAATTAAAAAAAAAACACGCACACCTGTCAATCATTCCAAATTCTTCAATCTATTGACCGATATGAATGCGGCTCTTTTGGCATATTCTTTTCATTTCAGCTTAGTCAGATGTTAAAGTATAGGGTTCCTATGCACAAAAGTACTGTAGGGTACTACACAAAAAGCTTCAATCATTTCATTCCAACATAAACAACAATGGCAGTGTTGAGGAGCTCGCCTTGTTAACGATGTAGCCTCCTGCAGCCGGGGGACTAGAGATGGACGATTAGCCGAGCTCTCTGGGGTGGAGGCATGGGTGGAAATCTAGCGCTCTCGCATCATTCACCATGTTAGCCAATCATGGGTGACACAAGTGGAAGGAGCGGATAGCGCTATTCTCAGAGTGTGTTACGCTACTCCCTATGCAACCAGTTCGAAAAGATGCAGTCGGAAACACTCAGAGGAAACATACGACAGTCTTCGCCCTAATGATGGGTGGGAATTGACTACAACTAAATTAAATTATAATAGAAAATTGTGGGGTAAAATTTTTTTTTAAACCAGAAAAAAATTAAATACAAAACTCTCATGTGCATCCTCTCAACGATTGCAAATTTGATTATAAAGGAATAAATCAGCACCATATGTTGAAAACTATTAGCCATAATATAATTTGATCTAAGTGGACATTACACTCTACACATTATAATAACTTGACACGACTCTCTGACAGGAGTGTACAAGTGTACAGTCTGGGCTAGAAAGAAAACGGTCCCAGCTTCACTCCATTATCTCACTCTGGGTAGTTTTCATATAACCATTAGTAGTGGTGTTGCATGTGATTTCACAAAATTCAGGAAATTATAATTTTTTTTAAATCCTTTTAAGACATTTAGTGACAGATAATCTCACGTAGATACCAAAGACAAAACATTATATCCAATTATGTCTATAATGTCTTTTATCTCCGAATAGCACACAGTCTAGACCTTGCTATCCCATTTATGCCGTTCATTTCTTGTGATCTCGTGACACTGTTATCTGTCAGGGATTGGGAAGAACTATTCTCTATTTATTTATTACTACCAGAAATGAGAGCGAGTGAGCAAGCGAGAGAGAGAGAGAGAGAGAAAAAGCATTCGATATATGATGTTGATTTAACATGTCCTGGCCTGGATCAATATGTACAAAAACAAGGAATAACAATTGTTATAACTTGCTCCACAGGACTTCACCACCGCTAAATCTCTAACCTAACATACCCGCCTACATTTAGTTTCACACCACCATGCAAGAGCCGTGTGTTTCACTTGGCTAGAGAAAAAGTCCCATGATATTTTGCTTTTCCAGTCGAGGTATCTTATCCTGCATCTGACTGGCTGCCTTCTGTAAACCAGAACATCAGAACTCCTGTCACATCCGCTGGAAATGCAAACAAATTAATTACGATCCCATGGGCCGGGAACACCCAGCTCAGTCCACACTAACGGAAACGTTAATCCACAACACTACCACTGCACTCTAGCAGTCGCACAACTTGTGCCCCAAACCACTGCTAAACAATCAGAGTTAAAATGGGGTTTTACCAGAAAAACAACAACATGTCTGAGTTTAGTTTGTTAAGTGTACACACAAACACAATGTCAAGCTATGTTATTTGCTCAGACGGATTATTGTTATTGAAATTCACCAATCAGGAGCTGTTCCTGTAAAAACGTAAAAGACAAACATGTTTCTCGCCTTGCGTGGCCAAATGACCCTTTCCCTTCAAACGAATCGGTTCCTGCGGTGATCAAGGGGGAAGCCTTCAAAGGAAACAAAAGCGCCCCAGACCTCTGAATAAGGTAGCCTTTTTAAAACTATGCCAACCCGACGCAGCGCTTGAATAGCAGCCTCCTTTGATCTGTTCTCAAGTAGACATCGGCGGCTGCATTCGGGCAGATGAACGCCTCCTAATGCTAGAGTACACAGACAGGAGAACATCTGGTTTTGGATCCTTTTCAACACCTGACGAGAAGAAAGCATCAACCTGTGACATTTGTGTTTGGGGGTGGAGGGTATGGGGGGGGGGGGTGATGCTCTTCTTCTTCTCCTCACCTGAGGGGACACGGCAGGAGGTGAATCAGGTTCTCAACTGACGCACATTCAAGCTGCTCTGACTCAGATACTATTTACTGCTTTAACATTCGAGTGTGAATAAACAGGAGGGAAAAATAAACTTGCTCTGCTTGCACAAGACAGTCTAAAACCCAGTAAAGCGGCTGACACATGATCTTAATAATCACAAAAACAACACAAATGGTTTCGGTTTTTCCGGGGATCACCCCGTCCGAAGATTCAAATATGGTCCAGTTTATGTTATTATTCTAAAACTCAAAATTACTGCAACACGCATAAGAGGGGAGCAATACAGTGCGATAGATTTATCAGGTTTGCAATGTGTCAGTAGGGCAAAATTATATAGAAAGAATCTTATCGTTATCTTCTCCTTTATGAACCAAAGACTTTATGATCTTCCCAGTCCAAAATCCCAAGGAAACATTTGATTAAATCAACAAAGCTGCAAGAAAAGTCTGTTAATATGTATACACGTTCAGTACGATCCCACCACACAATGAAGTCACGTACTAGGAACCTGATTATTAGGGTTAAAAATTCATACTCCAAATAAATAAATAAATTGTGCAACATCTTTAGACATTCAGCAAGTGTAAAACTGAGCATTTATCAATAACAATATGTAGAGGATATTTCACTAGCGCTTGTGGTTTGACTGTGGTAATTGTTATTATCTAGCAATAATCTATATTTCATAGTGATATCACTATTTGGGACGATCCCCCGGAATACACTGCACTTGTACACTCCTGAACTTTTTAAATGATCGTTTTCTGATAATATCCATTTACTTTATGAATTTTTGTTTGACATCAACTACAACTGTTTGTCATAATTATAATTAATCTCCCTTCTCGCAGGTTATATTTTTACTACGCTTAAATTTTCACACAAGATTGGTATAAAGTATGATTCCTCAAATCATTTCATCACATCTTATCTTTAAAACCTTAGTTTTTTTTTAGGAGACAACTTCAAAGGAGTATTTGCTATTATCTTTAAGAGACATCAAAGAATGATTTAAATTGGATCAGATACATCAGAGTGATACATATGATGAGCTTCAAAAACTAATTAAATAAACCAACACCTCAGACAGAGCTAAGTTCAACAAAGTAAATCATAATTTTTGGATGATATCTCAGACGCTACAGATTAAGAGTGGAACTAATATTAGTTAGGGTCTGTCCATTCATGCCCATGTGCTTGAGTATCCCATGCGTGCAACTTGACAGACAGGCTTAACTAAGTAAATAAATAAGTCAATCTTTCTTCCTAGTTCCTCGAGACGATACAAATCCATCTTTCAAGGCAATGTGACAGTGAAACACAACTTTTCCTTCACCACTCAGAGTTTAATATGCTCAGAGTTGGAACAGGCTCTCCATGTGCTTCCCAAACAGAAATAACTTCACAGTCCTTTAACTCTCACCAAAGTAGAATCAGGACATTTCTTTAGGTCTATATTGTGAATAAAGTGAAATCTCACCTCTGCTGCACAGGGTTCAGTTCCGCTGAAGTGGCATGCTCAGTGCTGACCTGCTCGCTGCTGCTACAAGAAGTTTTGTGTAAATCCTGAGCGCCGGCGCACAGACTCGCTTTGTCCAGGACAGGATGATGATGATGATGATGATGATGGTGGTCACTCAGGGAGTTGCTGTGCTGGACGTGGCGGCATTGCTGGGATAAACTGGCCTGCACGGCGGCAGGAGAGGACACGGAGAAGTAGTGGAGCTGTGCGGCGATGGGAGCCGTGCCTCCAGTGTCGGCGGCGGAGGAGGAAGAGGAGGAGGAGGAGGAGAGCTGCAGTGCCTCGGCTTTCTCCAGATCTACACTCCTCACTTTGCGCAGCTCTTTCCGCCTCCACTGCGCATTCTCCCCCGCGTTTCTCTTCTCCCTGCCCGGACTGCTCGGGAGACTAAGCGCACTGCCGCCGCCCTGAGCTCCGCTTCTACTGTCTTCCACTCGACACTCGTTTGAATCTAATAATCCCGACGACGAGGTCCGGCTCCCCGCCGTCGCCATTTTCTGTGCCGAATTTTTGCCACTTAAAAGGTGCAATTGGAGAGGGATTGGAGGCAGCATGGGGGAGGAGCCAGGGGGAGGAGCCAAGGCACCTACGTTCTGTTTACACGCGCTGCGATATGGAAGGCCATTCGGGTGCAGGACGTAAATAGAATCCAATCCTTTCAAGATCAAACGAACCATAATGTGTAAATGTGTCGCTAAAATTGCTTTCCTTTTTTTTTCTTTAGATGGATCTTTAAAGCATGCCTAATGCTCAGTTTTTCAATTTTAATAACAAAAAATTATTAAACCATGTAAAAAAAAAAATTTCAATTTAGTATTCTTGAAAACTCAGAAAAAATTTAAATAGCAGCCTACTTATTGCAGCTGGCCCATGTGCTGAATGAGTATTTGAGAACACTCACCTCATTCACTCACTTATTCAGACAGAGACAGGATTTTTTTTCCTTTCCCGTTTCTTTTCATAGAGAAACCGTAATGACTCGATAAAACTATAGGTCTTCTGAGAAAAGTTTCCTCAGGCGAATGGAGCGAACGGGAGGTAGCGGGAACTACAATTCCCATCAGATCCAGTAATGCGGAAATAGCGGGTGCTGCTATTAGCGGCGAAGGAAAAGAGATGGAAAGAGAAATTAATCATTATGGAGTAAGCGGGTTTTAAAATCAGATGTGCGCATTACTGGATCTGTAGTGACAACAGACCACAAAGGATGATGGCTTGAACCATGGACCTCCTGATCAGCAGTCCAACACCTTAACCACTAAATTACCCCTGCACCTGAAGGTTGTTGAGAGTCCTGTAAATCACATAAGTTTCTCTTTTTACTCAACTTAGCCTCAGCTTATTAAGGGTGTTTTTCCCAAAAGGCCCTGGGATCGTTTCCAAAAACACTTGAGCCCAAAGTCTGGTTCACAATCGTTCTGCACTCAGGAACTGTGTCCAAGTCCGCTGAAAAAGGTGGTCTCGGGAACTATACAGAACACTCAAAGATAAAAGCAATTATACCTGAGAATGGAAGTAGTACAACATCATCTGTGCTGTAGGTCTTCTCCGAAATTTCTGTGTGCAGGTAGCACATGCCAGTCTCATCCCCTGATCTACAGATCCATAACCGATAGTAGGATTGCAAGTAAGAGCGTTGCTCTTGACATTTTTCCTAAAATATCAATAATAGAAATGTGAAAGTTAACTTTGTTGTTTTCTTCTTCTCTTTTGTTTAATGGTGGCTCACATATCAAGTTGGTGCATAATTGGTGATTAATTATGAGCGGATAACAAATACCAAACCAACAGAAAATGCAAACTCACTCATTCTCATAGTGCTCATCCTGTACAGGGTTTTTGAAGGCTTAGAGCCTTTACCATTGGACTCATGGCACTAGGCTGGACACTGCGGGGCACAAACAGACAATTTGGAAACATGGAAATACATGTCTTTGGGTTGTGGATGAAAACCGGAGTACTGTGAGGATCTACCAAGCATGGGTAGAACATGCAAACTACTCACCATCTATACCGCTTTATCTGGTATACAAGGTTGCAGGGGGGCTGGAGCTTATCCCAAGAGTAGTACCCTGAGAAAACCCACCGAACACAGGGAGAACATGCAGATTCCATGCACCTAGACCAGAGGCAGGAACTGAACCTGGACCCTGAAGGTGCAAGGCAACAGTGCTAACCATTAAGAGTAAAACCAGCTGCTCCATAATATCTAGCTTTGCATTGTGACCCCAATGGCTTTCCATTTTGAAAGTCACTAAATAATATGCCCTTTCACATGCAGTAGTGTTTCAGGTATATGTATATACAGTAAATAAGAAATTTTATAATGCGTTCCTGAACAAGTGTATATTTATAAAGTGACATACAGAGGTGGCCAAAAGTATTGAGACAAAAGTTAAATAATACCATTTTCAAACTGTAAAAATAATGACAATCAAGATAAGAATAATTTTTATTTCGTGCAATGAAATTGCTATACAACAATTAATATTTAGTCCGAGGTCCTTCATTGTTCAAAACTTTTCCTAAACATCATGTACAGAAGAAGGTTTCTTGGCTGCTACTGCCTTGTTGCACCTCCAGGGTTGAGGGTTCGATTCCTGCCTTTGGTCTGTGTGCATGGAGTTTGCATGTTCTCCCCATGCTTGGTGGGTTTCCTCTGGGTACTCTGGTTTCCTCCCACAATCTAAAGACATTAGTATAACTGGCGTTCCCAAATTGCTTATAGTGTCTGAATGTGCGTGTGAATGTTGACATGAAGTCACGGTCATAAAATGGGAATAAATGCAATGGTATCACCGTTGGCCTCCGCAGTCCCTAGTTGGAATACAGACGTTGCTACATGGATAGATGGAATATATTGGATACCAGGTGTCCTCTGTGTGTGTGTACGTGCAGACTTTGTTGAGTGCATCACCATTTTCTGGGCCAGCAGTTGGTGTAGCCAGAATTTCTGCTTTGTGAAGGTGTAAATGACGTGGCCTTCTCAGTAAATCCCCGCTTTGTGCTCCACCTTTCTTTCAATTTATGTAATGGTCTTTAATGAGAACTGTGAAATCCTCCTCCTATTGAATTATTTTTACTAGACTACTTTGTCAAACGCAATGGATTTCTGCAACGCAATGGATTATGATTGCATCAGCAACTACAACTTAAATATAATAGTTCAGTATAAATGCCTAAGATGTTAGAGCACACCGCTTATCCTATTACTCATTTCCTCATCCAAGGCAATAATTGCTTCATACTTTGCTTTGCATGAAAGTACACAAGCCTACGTGTAATTTAAGATGCCAAATCAGAGCCTATCACAATGTATAGAACAATTCCTCCATAGAAGCACTACAGTTCCATTTTTGAGGTAGAAGATTCACATACTGTGGCTTTAGGTACAGGATGGCTAGCAAAAACAATTTCCTGTCAGTGTGGCTCCAATCTATTACTGAGCGCTATTCTTAGCCAGTTGGGCTTCCTGTAGCTTCTGCATTTCCTGCTCACGTAGAATGCTGCTCAAACAATTTGTTCGCTCGCTTTCGTGATTTCAGAGCAGATCAGCTCTTTTAGTGGGTTTGTAGAAATACAGAACCACAAAAAGTTGTTCAGAAAAGATCCTTGGTTAGTATATGAATGGAACACATGTTTCATCATATGCTTTGACCCGTGCACTCTCTTCAGTTGAAATATGACGAGGGCAAATAAACTGCAGGAGTATTTTTTAGACGTCTCACATTAACACATGGTTTGTATTTAAACAAAGGCATAGGCTCATCTACCACAGTGACCTTTAGCAAGGATCACACATCATATACCACAGATAGAGACTCTTTAGGAGATACTTTATTTTCATCTCCACCCTTTTTCTTTGTGCACAATACCGGCAGAGTGTATCATAGTGTGGTACTCATATTTTAAACCTTTGGTGTTGGATATAAGTTCTTCTTATGGGTGGCAGAGTTTCCAGAAATGGAAGTCTATACTTATACCTCAGCTTAGTTTAACATGTAATACATGAAAAACATGACTTGTTAAAGGATGTGCACTACATTGGGATAGTACTGAATATAAATTTCATATTTGTTTTATGTTATTTTTTTTTCCACTATGGCCTTTAACCTTTTTTTGTTTATCTTTCTGATTAAAATGGCCAATTTATTTATTTATTTATTTATTTTACTATCAAATTTGAACAATTATGTAATGATCACATACATTTCACATGTGATCATATGATTTACACATGACCATGTGAATAAAAGGTGAAAATCATATGTGAAAGGAATTTAATGATGCATGTCAACATGTCGCAAGAGAATCAATAAAACCCAAATGTGACATCATGTGACTGTGTGATCATGTGAAAAATAAAGCGATATGTGAAATCGAGTGAATCAAATAAAAACAACTGCATACACGTGTGGGACGAAAACAACCATTTGTAGGTGAATCATATGATCATTTATATGGAATATATGTGTGACTCCTGCAAAATTGCTACAAATATTTTCATTAAATAAATAAATAAATGAATGAATTTAGGCTCTACATTGATGACCATAGTGCATGCATAAAAAACATAATTTTTTGAAAACAAAGAGACAATTTACAATGCATGTAAAAACATAATGCAAAGAGGTGACCTATGTAAAAAGTGGATGGGTTTAGATTATCACATTAAGGTGGAGTAATGTGTGCTGCTGTGGTATCGAGTCATATCAACTTTCACCTCTCATTTCTTTTTAATAGTCAAGTGTAAGAAGTGCAGCACAGGAAACTTTTCATTAGGTCAATAGGCTTCCCCTTTTTTATATTCATTCATTCATTCATTCATTTATGCAAGTCTATCCCAAGAACACTGAGTGTGAAGCAGGACCACCACTCTATCACATGGCACTGTGCACACACATTCACACACACATTCACACCTGTTGACAGTTTTGCGTGTTCAATCCTGGCATATTTTTGGGCAGTAGACTGAATTCCTCGCAACCCGAGATCTGAATTGGAGTGAGACTAAAAAGTTGTGAGTTAGTAATGCCACCCACCAAACCATCATACTTAGGGTTATATTGTGCCTCTTAAGGTTTGTAAAACTGAATAATATGAAATTATTCTGGTGCTCAGTCTACTATTTACTGTAAATTGTTTTTGTGCTGCAATGCTTTTGGGAACCTCAGACTAGATTATTCATTAAGCAGATAGTAATTAGCTGAATCCGCACGAGGTGATTCATTTCCTGTTTTGGTCAACCATTTGATGACATTCTTTAACCAACTGTCTCGTTCAGGATCCCCCCCACCCACCCTTTTGTTGTCTTCCTGACAGCAACATGAAGCTCAGGGACAGCTTTCTAAATATGTCCCACAACTGTCATTGAACTTTTGCCCTTCTCGCTGACACATCACGCCATTCATTCCATTTGATTTGACATTGATTTCACACTGTTGAAGCAGCTGGCAGCCGGACAAATACTTTTAAGCCCTGCATGTCAATCGCTTTATTTGGCCCATGCCATACTTTACGATGGATTTAAGACTGAGCTCTGCTCTGCCCTGAAACCCCAAGATTTCCAGCCCGACACTGCGGTCCAGGAAGCGGATCCTGTTGTGCTGATTCAAGCCCTGCATGCAGCCAGAGCATCCATCCACACGGCCAGCGGAGATGGGACTTCAGCCCAGAATGTGTCATGGGAAGGAGAAGGAGGCAGCTTTTGTCCTGAAAATCCATGCACGGAGGCTTCCACTGTAGGTGCATACCTTCAGAAGTGGCATTCCAACTCTCGAAGGGTTTGTGGTGAGAAGATTTGCAACACCCTTGAAGACCCACACACACACACACACACACACACACAGCAGCAACACGACACACTTTTACACATTTGCACACTGTTGACCTTGAATGCTTGAATAACTTTTTAATGTCTTTTTTTTTGGGAGGGGGGGGGGGGTGAGACATGTCGTCACAGCTATCATTTAGCTGTCTGCTTCGGGTTCACATTAATCTTTAAACCACTGGTAAGCAATTTTAATCCTAACTCTTATGGCAGATTTGTGGTCGCATTCTTACTTTGAAGGGTGACAGTTAGGAGAAACCATTATGCCATTACGCCAACTATTTCTTCCCGCAGTCCATTGGTAAGTTTCAAATAATATTTAAGTCACATTATTGTGGTTTCTCTATCATTATTTGCCTGAACCTTTCACTTGGGAATAAATGGTATCTTTTTTTTTTTTTCAGCCTTGATGGCTGAAAGTTTGAGCCTAGTGAAGAACTGATTATCAAATTTCAGCTACTGTTTAAAATTTTTGTCATTGCTGGATAAATAGATGTAGTGAATAGTGATGGTGGTCCCCTGATCCATGTCAGGTGTAGGATTTAAGATGGGTGATGCGGGATATGGGGAAGAGGGGCTTGTTGTCACACCAAGAACTTAGATTATGCAAACGTTTACAGCTCTGGACCTGGACACAGCGTTGACTCAGATGGTATCTTCAACTTAAATGTCACTTGTCACCACGTTACTGTTGCTGGAATACTGGCACTGAGTCATGAATTTACGTAATGCTCACCTGTTATAATTGACTCCCCCTACAGACATTCGAACCTCTTGAAAGACCTAAAAGTCAAGATGAATGCAGGAATAGTTTTCAATTTCAATCTGGGCTTAACTGATTTTTTATTTATTCCCCCCAATTTTTCTCCCTAATTTAGTCGTGTCCAATTCCTCCTCGTCACTAAGGGGCTCCCACATTAAGGCTACTAATACCACTCAGTCGGGAGGGCCGAAGACTATCACGTGCTTCCTCCGAACCACGTGATGCCAGCCGACCGCATCTTTTTGAACTGCTGTCTCACTGTTGGGGGCGTAACATGTGCAAGCGGAATGAGCAGATAGCGCTGTCCTTCGAGTGTATTACGTGAGCCGTGATTAATGTGGGCGTACCTCTCATCCCGCCCCTCTGAGAGAGCTCGGCCAATGCGCTCTCTCTAGACCTCCGGCTGCGAGAGGTTACAGCATCACCCGGGAATCGAACCAGTGATCTCCGGATGATACGGCGAGCACTTTACCACTGCGCCACTCGGAGGCCCTGGGCTTAACTGATTTAACTTGAAAATTGACAGTATGCTGTTATAGGAAAATAATCAACAACAATGTGGCTTGACGTGGCCTAACATGACTTGTTTTATTCCTCCTATACCACAGCAAAAGTAGGAAGAATGTAGTCTTGAACCTCCTATAAAATAACAGATTAACCTGCCTTGATAGTTGAATGCATCTAATCAACGCAAAGCCGCGTTTTATGATGGTGCCAAAAACACACACTTCTCAGAGATATAGCGTTGAAAGGTTAAGCCTTTCCCAGCAAAAAAAGATTTAAAATCGAGCATTGTAAGTGTGTTTGTGTTAGAGTGGCGCGGTCTACGAGAAGAGGCCGAGAGACAGACAGGATGAATGGGAAGAGTTTAAATTTACAACATACTCAAGATCCTATGTATCCCTACAGCCTGAGTTACACATAAGTGTTTAAATATGTCCACAACACAGCCACGAGAAAGTGCATCTGGCTCCATGGAGACAGATAACTGGAAGTTGCAGTCATATTTTAGGAAGTTTTATGTCATTTAGATTTAAAAAGAAAAAAAAAGGGAAAAGAGACATCTACTTCAGCACAAGAGCATCTGGCTAATAATAGTGATGTTACAAGCTGGCCTTTAGGATCCATGATCTAAAGCTTGTATTCCTGGAAAGAGATGAGATGAAATGTCTAAACCTCAACTTTCAGACACAGATGTATTTATCACAGCTAGCACTTTTGGTTCTTTTAATAGGCAGTGTGCTTTTGCACAGAGTCAAACCAACGAAACGTTGTACAGTAACGGAATATTTTTTTCTGTCTCATACAGCAACCAGCTTAAACACATCTGGTTCAATCTCTAGTTTGTTCATGGAGAAGTCTTTTTCTTTAATGTGGAATCACTACCGCCTGCTCTCAGCCTTCGACAAACAGATAAATGTCAGAGTACAGTGAGTTACACTTAAACGTCTGTCTTATACTGCAGGTTTTGGTTTTCTCAGACATTCGTACAGTGTAATAAATTCATGTCATAACAAAACCCCTTACCGTGCTAAAGAAAGGAATCCGTTTCCAGGGTTTTATCACATGTACTGAATCAGCGCAAATGAAACGTACAGTAGTTAAACTCATAGGCTCAGCAATGTTCACCAAAAGAACTTTACAGCGATTCTTTCAGGCACTAAAATCTCCAGTACCACTGAGGTATCTATAAGGGTACACCTTCCATCCATCCATTCATCCATCCATCCATCTAGGAACATTTGTATTCCAACTAGGGACTGTGGAGGCCAATGGGGACCATTGTATTTATTCCCATTTTGTACAACCATGGTAGGACCTCTGGTTAACATTCACACACACACTACGGGCAAAGTGGGAAGGCCAGTTAGCTTAATCTGTATGTCTTTGGATCGTGGGAGAAAACCAGAGAATCCAACAGGGAGAACATGCAAAGCCAATGAACACAGACCCAATGCAGGAATCGAACCCAGGACCTGGAGGTGCAACAGTGCTAACCACTACGACTGCCATAATGGTACACACTTAGGGAAAAAAAAGTTGTTAGAGCTTTTTTAAACAGCTCGGCATTCAGAGCCTCCCAAAACCTCTTTGATATGGAAAAATGCCTTAATGAGAGGCATTCCTTTAAGAAACCTTTTTCTTAAAGAGTTCATATTCAAGTTATATTTCAGAAGCTCATTGTGAACTGACTTTAGTCTGATTCTAAATACACATACGGTGATGGCCAACAGTATTATGACAACATATGCAATATATCATACAGTAGTTCTCAAATTTCTGTATATGATCTTCACGAAGCGATTAAGCAGGCATGTATTGAGCGCGTGACACCAGGGTACTGCAGAGGTTTCCTTCTTGATTCTGCCAGAGTTGTCCAGCCAAATCCAGCTGTTTTTGAAGAATAAAAGACTACATACTCAATACTGATTGTATAGCAATTTAATTTGCATTCAATAACATATTGTTCTTATTGTTGATCAAAATTATGGAATGTCATTAAAACATTGAATTTCACGCTTCTCTCAATACTTTGACTATATACATACAGCGATCAATCTCGGCTTGACTCGTGCACTTGAACAATCTTTCAGTAGCAAAATAACGGCTGTTTCTTTAGTGCAGAGATTCAATAACACCCACCACGTCACACTTTTCCTTTCATTGACTGGAAACAATAAAATCTCTCCACAAAGCTGTTTCCTGGCTCTGTCCAAACATGGAAAATTGCCACTCCTTTTTAAATACACATGGAAAGACATTATTATTTTTCTTAAATAATAAAGGGACTAGAATATGTTGCTGTTGGAGCGAACACACCCACTGCAGACGTTTTTGTGTCAGAACACCTGATAACAACTGACTAAATAACTGACAGACTAAAAGAAAGACTAGAAGGAGCCTTTCAGTAAGATGAAAAAGACCCAACGTCGTATGAGCATGAACGTCTGATTATCACACAGCTTTGACCAAAACTGAGGATTTTTCAAGTTGTGCTTACAGGCTGAGTGGATGACAAAGTCAATGTTGTTAGTTGGTACACCATTTAGATGTTTAAACACAGACAGGGATGGTTATCAAGTAGAGATGGAATTGCCAAGGACAGCCATACAAAAACAAAACATGAAGAACACTACAAGGACAGAAGAATATAGGAAGGAATTAAGTGTATGCTGTAACACATGAAGTACACAAAGAAAAACACATCAGGATTTTCTTGCAATAAGAAATTGCATTATGGGTATTTTGCACTTTTAAGGGTTGTTGTTCTAAAAGTGGCGGTACAGTGACGTAGTGGTTAGCACTGTCGCCTTACACCTCCAGGGTCCAGGTTCGAGTCCCTCCTCAGGACGGTGTCCTTTGAGTTTGCATGTTCTCCTTGTTCTTGTTGGGTTTCCTCCGGGTACTCCGGTTTCCTCCCACAGTCCAAAGATGTGTAAATTAGGTTAATTGGCTTGTCCGTAATGTGTGAATGTTGATAGAAGGTCATACCATGGTTGTTCATTCATTCATTCATTCATCTTCTGTACCGCTTTATCCTTACAATGGTTGTAAAATTTGAAAAAAAAATTAATGGTAGTTACCTTAAGCCTCCACGGCCCCTCATGGGACTACAGAGGTTCCTACATGTAGCTGGATGGATGGATTTTAGTTTACAGCAGTGGTTCTCAAAGTGTGGGGCGCGCCCCACTAGTGGGGAATACAGACATGACAGGTGGGGCGCAATGAACGGGAGGAAAAACAGGAAAGTACCTAATTCATGCTTTTCTTTATTGATAATGAAGAGCGTAGGCTCAAAACTAAACAATCACACACAAATAAATGGATCATTAATACAAGTAAATTTAAAATAACATCAGTTGGGGGCTGGGAGAAAAAGTGGAACCATAGTGCAACAATAATGGTTTAACGTCGGACCAACTTGAGCTGCGCTGCTCGAATCACAAACCTGCGCGACCCACTGGGCAGCGCTGCGCGACTCTGACAGAAATAAACCGCGCCGACCTTCAAAATACATTTTACCCCGCTGGGATGCGCACGTACAATCCAGGCATGGCAAGGCGGAAACAATATTAAACAGTCCTGACATTTTAAATAAATAGTTTTTAAATAAAACACGGTGGGTCGCGCAGGTTTGTGATTCGAGCGGCGCTGCGCGATCCACCACCGGGCTGCGCGCATAAACCAGATCATTTCTGCGCTATTCAGGTAGTCGCGCTGCGCTGTATTTGCGCAGATATTTGGTTCAATCGGGTGCCGCGGTTTCGTCCCACTTTTGATGTGTTTGGCTTCACATACACTTCGACAATGGAAGAAGACGCTGCAGCAGCAGTGAGTTTGCTTACATGTGACGAAAAACGAGGAGATTTGTAAAGAAAAAAAGCTGCCTCGGCTGTGGTGTGGAATTGGTTTGGATATAAGAAAAGTGATACGAATGAGATGAACGTGATTTGTAAGGTACACAAGTGCACTGTTTTAACAAGTAGTGGAAACACGTCAAACCTTTTCTATCATCTGAAATCCAAGCATCCAATCGAATATGGCCAAAGTAAAAAAATGCGGCAAACCCCAGCAATTCACAGTTTAAATAAAATTACATAAATTAAATTATGTAAAACAGTTTCTTTGTGTTTTCATTTTTATTTATGCATTTTCAGATACAAATTGCTATATTGTGATATATATCGTTATTGAGTTAGAAAATTGCTTCTACCGTGATAGAAGATTTTGGTTATATCACCCACCCCTAATGAAGCCTATCTTCAGCTTGGATTCATGGTGGTGATGGTGGGGGCAGAGGAGAGACCCGTGTGTGTTTTGTGTCTTAAACTGCTGGCAGCAGACCGCATGAGACCCAACAAATTAGGAAGACACTTAGAGACAACACACTCCAGTCACGTTAATAAACCACTGGATGTTTTTGAAAGAAAGCTGGCAGAATACAGACAGCAGGATAATCGCATGGTAACATCTGAATCAGTGGACAGCAAAGCACAAATGGCTTCATTCAAAGTTGCATACAGAATTGGCCAGTGTAAAAAAAACTACAAACGATTGCTGAGCAGCTAATAAACATGGGGTCAATTATGCAAAGATAAATGACAACGTAAGCCTTGTAACAATTGCACGTGTATTTTATCTTTTTTTAACTTGGTGGTGTTTGATCGTATTGATTTAGGAATTGATATTTCAATAAACAGTAAACTTGGCCGATTTCGTTATTATTTTGTTGACAAGTGGGGCTTGAAAATTCGCTCACCCCCTTAAGTGGGGAATGACAGAAAAAGTTTGAGAACCACTGGTTTACAGTAACAAGTTTGTGGTCATTGGTGGATAATAACAATGTACAAACAAACATGATCGTACGGTACATGTGGGTGTCTTAAGTTTAAATAAAGGAATTATTTATATAAAATACATTTATTCCATTTGACCTTTGCTAGTGTGATAGGGTCAACGAAGTTCACAACAGGTTTCTTTGTTTAAACAGACAAAATACACAAAAGTACCAAGAAAAAAAAGGTACTCCATATATGGAAATTGTACAGTATGAAGACTCGATGTTAGAAAGTAGCGTTGTCGATGTTAGAAAGTAGCGATGTTAGAAGTAACGTTTAACCTTTAAAAAATGTTAATACCTTTCCATCATATAACGAATAAACTAGAACAAAAGCAGCAGAAGTTACTTAAGTAAACCTCTGGATTTTCCTCCTTTATTAGTCTGATAAAGATGACAAAAACCTTGGTTAGAGGTTAGTTTTCATCTATCTAGAAAAGCCCTAAGACAACAAGCGAGACAGGACACAACAGTGTTTGTTGATGTAAACGGCTGGAGGATCTGTTTATCTGTCTTTCTCTCACGTTCTTTATCTTTTTCTGTCTCTCCCTGGCCAGACAATATCCTTTTTAGCCAAGCCAAACATCACAACAGGCCAAGAAAAGTCAAATCGGTACTAATCAACATGGAAAAGTTGAGGAATGATACAAGAGGAACGTTATTCCCTATTAAGCTAATGTAACATCTGGACTTAACACAACAGAATTACTCAGACCTTCCATCCATTCCAGTTTGTATCCAACAACATATTATTGATTTCGTAAGTTGCAAGATTTTTGGCTTTAACATGCCTCTTCTTGACTTGCAATTTGTTCCAAATGTACAAATATTGATTTTTTTTTTCTTGTTGTTCGTTGGGAAAACAATGAATAGACGATCTTCCTATTACAACCAACGTCCTCTGGCTTCCTCTGTGCTATTGTGTATATTGTGTGGTCTTATTCAACCATCGCTCTCTTGCTGACTTTTTGCATTCAGGTTCTAGCTTGCCTGAAATTTGTCAACACACCTCGATGTGAAGTGGAGGTTAAAAGGCATGCATCTCAAAACAAATCCATCCCTCTTATCGTGATGCTTCAAAAACCACAGCACAGCTGCAGTGTGGGAGATGGTCATATATTTCATCAAGACAATAATGCCTCAAACACTTTGGTTTTAAAGTCATGGGGAGGAGATTTTTCACCTGAGAATTCATTTTACCACGGATGATTTGTGCGGTCAAGGTGTGTAATAATATATTGAATCAAAACCTCTTTTATGTGCAAATCGTACAAATGTGCAAATTTCATTGTGTTATACATCATTTGGTACGGAAATGGTATGAAATAATGGCCATTAGTCTCTGTAGCTGTAGAGGCACTTGTGGCTCAGTGGTAGGTCTCTCTCCTGCCATGCAGAAGCCCCGGATTTGATGTCCAAACACCAGCCACTGGATGCAGTGCCGGTCCCATGCCTGGATAAAACATGAGGGTTGCATCAGGAAGGGTATCCGGTGTAAAAACTTGTGCGGATGGATCAAATGGTCCGCTGTGGTTGTAGTTGTAGCTGCTTTTGTTTCTAATTTCTTTTTGCTGTCCTGTGCAGTACTCATTAGTTTAAACTGTAAGATAAATTGATAGAAAATGCAAAATGAGTAAATTAATAAAGCATCCTGGTGGCGTAGTGAGGGTTTGATTCCCTCCATGGGTCTGTGTGCACGGGGGTAGCACGTTCTCCCTTGTAGTGCTTGGTGGGTTTCCTCCGGGTACTCCAGTTTCCTCCCACAGTCAAAAGACTTGTTGGCATCTCTAAATTGTCCATAGTGTGTGTGTGTGTGTGTGTGTGTGTGTGTGTGTGTGTGTGTGTGTGTGTGTGTCCTGTGATGTCACTTTCCAGGGTGTACCTTGTGCTACCCTGAATACAACAGTAAAAGTGGTACAGACAATGAGATGATAAATAAAATACATAAATAAATCACTTTTAAAAATCTGTTTCTTGTTTGTTAGTAACAGTGAAGACAAAGGAGTGTGCGCTTTTTTTTTTTGTCTTGACATTCAGCCAGCTGAAAATGAGGCCATGTTGACAGATGAGAGCTGTGTATGAGCCCTCAAAGGACCTGTTGTGTGTGTGTGTGTGTGTGTGTGTGTGTGTGTGTGTGTGTGTGTGTGTGTGTGTGTATGTGCGTGTACTGTATGTGTGCATATGTGTGTGTGAGTCTGTGCATGTTTCTCAGTTCATCTTTTCTTATCTGTGTGAGTGTGTGCATGTGCCAAGTGATGATGAATGATCGTAACCCTCTAAGAATAATAACTTTTATATAACAATAAGCATTTACCGGCACACTAATGCTACCACAGCTCTAACTTTTGGCAGTTTGATAAATGGCCTGCTCTGTTGTTGCTTGATATTGCATTGAGGGTCAGGTCAGGCTTCATTACTGTCCAACGGATTGGGTTACTACCCTAGCTAATTGCAAGGCCAAAAGATATAGAAAATGATATACAGTTTCAATAGCAAATTGAACAAGACAGCTAGACTACACACGCAGAACTATAATATTTTTACAAAACTATAATAATCATTAATGGGTCCAAAATATCATCCTTGTCTAGAACAGTTTGCCTGATATCCTTTAAGGAGAATAAAAGTAGTGAGAGTTGGAGTATGTAAGTAAGGGTTAATACGACAACACTGGATTGCATCCCCTCCCACCTGGGTCATGCTGAAACACTGTGCCTGGTACAGTGTAATGCCTCCATCCTTCAAAACAATGACTAATCTACACCCCCCCCGGGACGACCCGACACAGACTGCCTCTGAGGAGAACCTGCTGCCAAAACAGCCAAGGCACGAATATAGTTTTCCTCGAACTCGAACTTTTTTTTATTTGACAGGAGACTAGAACAGAAACAAGATGTCAAGAGCTACGTGATCGAATCCAGGTCAGGATACACTTGATAGCACAGACAATGCTGAAATACTATACTTTCTTGTTGCTCATTGTCAATAAGTGTACAGATATTTCAGTTCGGTGGATCAGAAACTTAACATTTCAAGTAAAGACCTCTAAACAAAAAATGCCACTTGGCTCCTTTACAAGAATCAAATTTTGTAGCAGATAAAAACAGGATAAAGCACAAAAGAATTCACATGCTTACAGACAGTAAATATGTTCCTCTGGCCAGACTGATTAATCTGCCAAGTAATCTTATTTTAATTTGCCCTTCTCATTAACAATGACTAGATTGATTTGGTAGTAGAACAAGAAGAACAATCATCTTAGGAATGGCATGGTTGTTGGCACAGTGAAAAGTAGTTAGCTTTATTCTTTGTTTACACTTAATGTGCATTTAATGAAATTATTCTGGTGGCACGGTGGCGTAGTGATTAAGTGATTAGCACTGTCGCCTTGCACCTCCAGGTTCTGGGTTCAATTCCCGCCTTGGTGTCTGCGTGCATGTAGTTTGCATGTGCTTGATGGGTTTCCTCCGGGTACTCTGGTTTCCTCCTACAATCCAAAGGCATGCTGATTGGCGTTCCCAAATTGCCCAGAGTTTGTGAATGAGTGTGTGTGTTTGCTCTGCGATGGATTGGCACTGTATCCAGAGTGTACCCTGTCTCCTGGGATAGGCTCCAGGTCCTCCATGACCCTGTATACAGGATAAAGCGGTATAGATGATGAGTGAGTGAATGAATGAAATTATCCTAATAAGATATATTGAAGCTACATTATATTGTTTATTCTATTGTGCAGAAATAAACCAGTCAGGTTCAGTATGCAGGATAAATACATCACTGCATTATATTATTCAGTAAAAAAATTTCACATCTCTTACTCTAAAAAGTTAAGTATTCATTCATTCATTCATTTTCTATACCGCTTAATCCTGTGTTCAGGGTCACGGGTGACCTGGAGCCTATCCCAGGAGACTTCGGGCACTAGGCGGGGTACACCCTGGACAGGGTGCCAATCCATCGCAGGGCACACACACACTCACACACCCAATCACACACTACGGGCAATTTAGGAACGCCAATTAGCCTAACCTGCATATCTTTGGACTGTGGGAGGAAACCGGAGTACCCGGAGGAAACCCACCAAGCACGGGGAGAACATGCAAACTCCATGCACACAGAGACGGGAATCGAGCCTGGCCGTGGAATCAAACCCAGACCCTGGAGGTACAAGGCGACAGTGCTAACCACTACACCACCGCGCCGCCGTTACAGTAAGTATTCAATTAAAGTTTATTTCTTTTGAGGTCTTCCTTGAGGCGATTTGAGGGAAAACCCTGAGAGATTACAAATTCAAAAGGGATCCTTTACAGTAGAGTCAATTATTTAGCTGTAGAAGAGTAAAAGCAAGGGGAACTAAGTGTAAGGTACAATATTTCTATAGGAAATATACGGTGTTAACAACCCATTCAGATTTAGTATCCACTTTGCTATTGCACTGACCTCCAGTCTTCTTTAAAGGCTTCCCATGAAATTATGGAGTGTGGCTGTGAAGATTTGTCCATTCAGGCATAATATTATAAGGGAGGCTTGACTATAAGATTGAGACTTGGGACTTGGGACTAAAGCTGATGGATTTTGCAAGAAAAAAACAGGTGCAACAGTCATAGTCTGCAGGATGCTCAGTAAAACTTAGTAGCTAATTTTTTATACGATTGAACCTGAAACAGAAGGGTGCTCAAAGCGTTATCACTCCAAATACTGAGTTTGTTTCATTCATTATTGTTTACTAGGCTTTATAGTTTTTTTCATCACATCAAGGTTTCTGTACATGGTGTAACTAAGAGGTCATCAAGAGTTACTACATAAATAAAAAGATTATATTTAGCCGTGTGTAACCCTAGTAGAAGAACTTTTAGGATTAACTTTTAGTATCAGATTTACGTTGGTTGGCACCCGGTATCTAATGTCCAGTGTACATTCAACTTCATTAAGTAATTATGTTTCAAATTATGTAATAGTTTGCAGCACTTTGGGATTTGTTTTAAATATAAAGTTCATTATAAAAATTATTTATTATTATCATTATATGTTCTGGGGCTGCACGAGAACTTAGTCGTCTTGCGCCTCCAAGGTCTGGGTTCGATTCCCAGCCAGGGTCGATTCCTGCGTAAGTGAGTATTATATTCTGCATTACAGCTATTTTAGGTTTTTCACAAAAGATAAAATCTTCCATAATTTGACAAGTTGCCTGACTTGTTAACAAACCTATCTATGTGTTGCCTTTACGTTAAATATATGGGTTTTGTTCATACTACAGCTATAAATTGTGGGAAGTATATCTGCTATGTAAATGTTTCATCTTCAGCACAGCATTCATTTATGAGCCAACATATGAAGTGCACCTTTTCATTCAAATTCTTAAATGCTCAAAAGGACTTCAGATTAATTCTCAAAAAGTAAGCCATTTTTTTTGTTTTTCAGTAACCCTGTACCCATTCTTTGGTGATGACACTGTAATCCACAAAACATTTTTATTTTGGAGAAGGGGCGGTGGAGGGTGTTAAACAATAGGGTGTTTTAAACTTGTGATTTCTTTTTACTGGCAGGCATTTTACATCAAAGCACATGCGTGACTGTGAGTGTTTTTTTTACCGAGTATCAGAAAGCTGCTTTTTGGACACCTGCATTGGTTTAATCCTTCGCTATCCACAAATAAACGCTGGTTGAGGTACGTGATAACAGCTATCTGTGTCTGTATAGTCATTACAAACCAAACAATGACAATGGTCTTCAGTGATAAGTGATGAGTGATATGATGAAAGGTGGCTTTTTCGAAGATCTATAGTCCTGAAGAAAAGATAATCAGCACATAAAAGCCTCAGAAAGGCAGTGTAGTATGAAAAATGTCATCACAAAACTGCTTTGAACTGCAAAAGACCCTGAAGGCCCATCATTTCTCGTAGAATGCAAATCCTGATCTCATTATTTACAACTGAAAGTTGTAAATTAAAAGCATGTGTATTGTATGTATGCCCAACAGTACAGTTGCACATTACAGAACAGCATGATGTAATATTGTGCAAGCTCCGAAAGAGAAAAAAGATTACTTCCTCTCCACCTTTGGTCAGTTGCCAAGTATGATTTGATCTCATTTCGGGGAAATACAACTACATTAACCCCAAACTTTACAGTCTATCAAAGAGCTGAAAATGCAGTATTCTTGAAGATCTGATCATAATTGGACAGACAAAACAAAAAATTAGAAGCAACACATGTTGAAAGAGTCTGAGATTTCCTTATAGCGTAATCATCCTCCTTTTCATACAGGAGTTTGTTTAATGTCTTATCTAAAACCCCTGTGATGTGTGGCCACCGTTGTTGTCCATAGACAGATAAGTTTTAATGTCTCTCTATAGGAAGGAAAACAGTGATGTTTGCTTTTCCTGTAAGGGAAGAAGTTGCAATTAGTTGCACGCAGCTGTTCTGGGCCCATTATGCAGTGTTTCTGGGACTTGATTTAACTATGACCTTGAACGAAACCACCATCTTTTATGAGTTTGGAATCATGGTCATGTGGGTTATCACATGAAGTGCAGACATTATCTACTCAGACTGGTGGCTTGTGGGCAAGGATGTCATTAAAAGCAAGGGAAGGGTAATTCAGTGGCCCTGAATAGACAAGGAGCCCAAAGAGGATAATATATAAAGAAGACTGTTCAAAAGATTCTAAATTGACAATAGTGGGGGGGGGGGGAGTGAATTAGTCTGCCAGGGGTCCATTTCTGTTGGTGCCCTTGCTTCTACACTGACAACTTTTAAAAATGAAAATGACAACCCCAACAGTAGGCCAATATTTTTGGCAGTTATTAGACCTAATGACTGAACACAAATGGATATATTATGCAGTATTTGCATTAAACATTAGGATTAGGAATCTTCTAACCCAGTGCTTCATTGACCTGCAGGCGTTCCAAATGAAGTGAAACTCATTACGCTATCTATATTAAACTAGCAGAAATGCCTTGCAAGGTCACTTTCAAGGAATGCTCCAAAGTCATTCAATTGGTCAATAATTGTTGAATTGCAGAACCACATACATCTTACAAAGTGAAAATCGAATCATAGTTAACTGGCCACCAACACATTCAAGACAAGGTTACCACCAAGGATGACAACCACCTTCACTTTTAAATGCATATTCAGTATACTGGGACCACTCAGTGAGCCACAGTTGCTCCTCAGTCTAAAACAGAATCATCCATCAAACTATCTTTCTCCAGTGGGGCAGTGATCTCAAGATGACAAGCTTTCTCCCACACGCTAGACCCTCTTTCCTCTTATAATAAAGAGTGTTTGTGGTCCAGTCACAGGGTGATAACACACTTAAACCCTAAAACCCTAAAAAGCTAAAGTTCCCCCCATGGCTGCTATTTT
Organism: Channallabes apus; assembly: GCA_030522415.1. Classification (NCBI taxonomy): domain Eukaryota; kingdom Metazoa; phylum Chordata; class Actinopteri; order Siluriformes; family Clariidae; genus Channallabes; species Channallabes apus. The sequence continues at coordinate 12,932,243 of CM060120.1, forward strand.
CAATCACTGAATCTTCAGTAAAAGCTGGTGACACATGAATCTGATTGAAAAGCGTCATGCATGCCATATATTCGGCAGATACATTAGTGAACCATGCTTCTTAAAAAACAGCAGTGGAAGAAAGAACAGACCAACGAATAGCACTTTAAATTTGTTAACTGGAGCAAGGGGGACATTTTAGGTGTGGTGCATGTCCACCAACATGAACCAGTCCTGTGTTTGCACAACATGGATTACATCTCAGCGTAAAAGTCTGTCTAAGTGCTTTTGTCAAAGAGAAATAAACATTTGGGATAATGAACTTTTGGAAGTCCCATCACCAGACACCACCCATGGGCTTGACTTTATGCAATGGATCCTAGAGTGTAATGCTGTTTAGGCCTTTGCTCTTTCTCAGCATAAGCAGTCTGTCAATGATGCGTCTGAAACTTGTACACTCAAGGCCACACAGATAAGACTTTAAAAAAAGTTATTCAGTCTTATATTTCAGGAAATTACAATTATCATTTCACCATTAAGATTTTTTTTTCAGAACCTAGAAGCACTGGTTAAAGATACTGTACATTAAGTTCAGAAATGAAATCAGAAATGAAATCTTTAAAAGCTATGAAGAATAAATCACTTAGTGCTGGGTAAATAAGTTATTCTTGTGGATTTTGCTTACATGGTGCAAAACAAATCTGGAGTTGATTGTCTGCCACATTAGTACGATTAATACGATCTTTCTAATACGTAGGCAGTTCATGGCTGTGTTTATTGACAAAACATCCCATAGCTAGAGGTCTGGCTTCCTAACTTCTAGCGAACAATAATTCAAGGCACAACAGCAACTCCCCAGCTCATGAATGCATAAACTCTGTTGAAACAGAGCATCAAAGGATTACATTTTAGTCACATTTTCCTCCAGTGAAAACACACTAATATTAAAATACTGCAAAGAAATAAAGTAATATAATTAAATCACAGCAGCATCTATGTTTTTCCTCTTAACAGTTTTAGTATACAAGGTGGTACCAAAAAATTTAGAGACTAGTTTGGGAACATGCCAACTGATGGCAGCACAAGCTGCATGCACACGACCTTCATAAGTCAGTGTGCCAAAAGACATTATTATTATGTGTACATCGGGAGCTGTGCAACTGGTGCTATGTGCCATGCGTGTTACCATGTCTGCTATCTGATCATGGACAGCAAGTTGGGGCCAGGGGTAGCTCAGTGGTTAAGGCATTGGACTACGGTTCGGAAGATCCCAGGTTCAAACCCCTACCAAGTTGCCACTGTTGGGCCCTTGAGCAAGACCCTTAACCCTCAACTGCTCAGATGTGTAATAAAATTAAAAAAATGTAAGTCACTCTGGATAAGATGCCAAATGCCTAAATGAAAATGTAAATGTTATAAAAAAGCACAAACATGAAATTCTGTATGAAACTGGGCAAATCTGCCACAGACAAGAATCGGCAAGATTACGCCATGCTACAAAGAAGGGCACTGGTTTCTCAGTGGTAGGTGTTTCGCCTACCATGTGGAAGGCCTGGGTTTGATTCCCAGCTAGTGCTCAAAAAACCCAACCACTGGATGCAGTGCCGGTCCCAAGCCCGGAGAAATTGGGAGGGCTGCGTCAGGAAGGGCATCCGTTATAAAACCTGCGCCAACTTCATATGTGCGGGCTGTGGCGACCCCTTACCGGGAGCAGCCGAAAGACCAACAACAGCGATACTACTGTACAAAGAGTCGTTCAAGGTGTTTTGAGTGGAACTTCTGCACTCATCTTAATCACCAGATAATAATAAAGTAGTATAGCATTTTCTGTAAACAGAGCTAATCTCAAACCTTTTTGATACCTCATAATACAAGTAAAAAAAACAAGATTTACATTACACTTTCATTACTTTTTTCATTACTTTTCATTAAATACTGTGATGAACATCTTTGGCAGAAAAACAGGTGTTTGAATGGCAGCGTTGTATGACTCAGTGCCTCTATAAAAATGGTAATGTGTTGGTTGAGGTGAGAAGTTCATCTGCAGTATGTAACAATCACAAGAGATACAGAATTCAGTCATTAAATTTTACTCACATTTCAGTTACATCAGAGCACCGGAATGCCTGGGCAAGACCTAAAAGGATATTTTAACTGAAAACATAGACAGGTTTGTTAATTAACTGACTTCATGTATCTGCTGTATATCGTTTTCACTATAAAGTTACTCCCAAGTGCATGTAAGATTACAAAGTTCTTGCAGGGTGTCTTCAGTAGTAAGACCTGAAAACATCCTGCTATGGTCAATTAAATATAAAAATCTATATATAAAAAAAAAATCATGTTTACTTCTAACTCCAACCTGTCTACACATTTTTATGCGTGATACACTGTCTGTGTAATAATTGTTGCATACACCCAGCCTGACGGCACATACAGACACAATATGCTATAGAATGTGATACACTGCATGTGATGAGAACATGCGAGAAAACCCCTAATATTAGGTTTCTTTATCATTGCATGCCAGTATTTTTCTATTTTATTACAGACCGACAATGTCAGTTTGTTTTACTTTAAATACCTTTTCCAAGGTATTCCTAATATTCCTGAATGAGAGATAAAATTTGTGTCTGTAAATATTGCATAGATAAGCGAGACTCTGTTACACAGTTACAAGGTCACACTTACCTTCTACGCTAGACAAATCAAACAGAGGGCACCATATGCTACTTTCTGGCATGCCTTGTTTTTTTGGTGTCCTTCTCATTCTGTTATGCGCTCAACATGCTAACAGTAATCCCCAGGAATCTCATGACTCCATCGTAATGAATAGTGACTCTTAAAGGCTGTTATCGCCTATTCATTCTGCTATCAAGGCAGAGCCCAGACCCAGATGTAATAAGCGGTGGCGTTGGCTTAGCTAGATTGACGTGTTTGCTCTAGCTCGGCTTTTACGTTGGAACACAAGCCCTGCCGTTGCCCTTCGGCCTGAAACCCAACACCTGTGCTGCTTTTATGGGATGTTGATGAATAGCTGAAAAACGCGGGGTTCCCACCGACACAAAACCGCTTTTATTTGTCCAGCTTTGAAACAAGTCTCCACTACAGAGAGATATTGTGGGTGGGGAGGGGGGGGAGGAACCTGTGAATAAGGCGGTGGAAAGAGTAAAAAAAGAAGTTTCAGATTTTTGGCCTCTGGTTTCATAGTAGATGTTGACAAAGAGAAGATCTAAGTGAAAAGTCAAACCTTTTGAGTGATTATCAGTTAAATTAAGGTATAGGTCCTCAGTTATTCACAAGAGGAAAGAGAGTTCGGGAAATCAGCAGTTTAATAGTTCATTATAAAATAATTTTCAAGATCAAACCCTTGGAAAAAGGTCTAAACACTGAAATTTGCTAGAACAAATCATAAGTCAGTTTTGTACATTAAAATGGATAGATGTAGAAACACATAATCCCATCTTGAGCTAATAAATAGACCAGGACATCACAATCTCACCTGCATTATGATATTTTAGAAAGCTATTGTATACTGATATGACAAGTTACAACACTACACATGCATTTTTACAAGATATGTTCGTAGAGCAACTCAAGGACATAGGGTACATCACTGCATTATTAGAATACTTCGTCTTGGATTACCTACGAGGTTAACACCAAGCGTCTAGCACGAAACCAATGTTGGAGCTCAAATGACCTGTTATTGTACCGAGTGTTATGATCATGCAAACTATCACACACCTTATAAACACTCGAACAAAAACCAAATGGTGAGCTTAAACCTTCCCCTTCTTTTGTTATTGATGGTATTTCCTTTCTGTATGTGACATGGGGGCCCCTCACCCTGCTAAAATAAGCGCAGCGAACTATTTTCGTCACACCTCAAGCAGTGCTGAATGGCTGCTTACTGACTTTGCAGGTGTAGGCAGGAAAAGCTCCAGAGAATAATTAAATTTAATCACTAATATGAGACACTTAAAGGATTAGATTAATGATAGTTATTAATTTGTTCCCAGTGTCTATTAATATACTGTTTGGAAACATTCATTTTAGAAAAGTTCTCATGTCCACCTACTGTACCATCCCATTTAGCCTAATCCTAATCATTTAGATATTCTAATCTACACATCTAACAATCTAGCTTACATTAGCCATAGATAGTTATGCAAGTCAGGTAAGTTAATATTGGCTAAAAGTCATTCTCAGATCTTAGAGCTTAAGTCTGTGAAGCTTATTATGTCAGATTACAAACTGTGCTCAGAACATAGCTACGTTTGTACAGGACGTTTGTGCTTTTGTGCTGATAAAAAAAAAAGACCTAAATACCAATCTATATCTGAAGTAGCCACATAATGTCAGTGGTGGACAAATCAGAAATTCATTAGCAATTCTACTGATAAAATAAAAGGACTATTGTTCTTCCCGGTCACACATTCCAGTCACTTAGACCCTGACTATAAAAAGTGGTAGCTAATGATATACAGTAATGATGTTAATAGTAATAAAGCAATCAAAACTATGTTATAGTTAATAGTTATCATTTATGGAAGGGGTATTTCAGTGGTTTAGGTTGTTGAACTACCGATCCGAACGACCCAGGTTTAAGACCTAGCACTACTAATTTGCCACTGCTGGGCCCTTGAGCAAGGCCCTCAACCTTCAACAGTTCAGATGTATAATTAGATAAAATGTAAGTTGCTCTGGATAATAGCATCAGCCTAATGCCGTAAATACTTTAGCAACCAAGTAAAACCTATAGTCTTGAAGGCATCAACATTAGACTTGTGCATCATTATGTCTCTCAAAATATAAAGTTGCCAAATGACTAAAATCCAACATGGCCAACCTTCTTTCGGTGAATTCTGAGTTACCCTTCAGTGTAGTATCTCTCTCTCTCTCTCTCTCTCTTACACTTGTTCTATGCGGGACTCTGTTCTCCGCTGTACAGCCTTTGTCTGGCCTCTCTGATGACTGTAAATCATCTTGTGGCCGGCAAAGTTTACTGCAGGGAGAAGGGCCCCTTTTCAAAGCCCCCTTTTGTATCTTCTTTTCTTTCCCCTCCACGCCCAGCTCTCATGCCCTCCCCCATCCCTCTCTTTTTCTCTCTTCAACCTCGCGCTGTCCCACAAATGACAAGAAAAAAATGGCAGTTTTAGGTCGGGTCATGTAAAACGAGTATCCATCAGCTTCTTCTTTGTCTTGGCATAGAATATAGGAAGGCCAGGCTACAGCTGTATTTGTGAGATAATTGCCCTTTAAATTGGGATAGGATGCTAGTTTTAAAGTTGTGGACTGGTACTGTCACATGTAGCTCTATTTAACCTCTCAGGACTCTAAGGCCTTTGAACATGGTGACCCACAAAAGAAACATATCCTTCTCATGGTTGCCTCCTAAAACAGCTTTGGAATCATTTCCAGGAAATCTATCTGCTGTACTTGACCACCAGGCAAGAGTAAGGCCTATTATTTTTGGCCTGAACCAGCAAACAGATACATGTTATGTCTTGTAGGAAATAAAATGATGCCATAAATTTTAATCCAAAGTCAAAGATGTTTTATTTAATCCAAGGAACATGTGGAATTAAATGTAAAAACACCATATAATGAGGGGAAATAAATTTTTCTAATTTACACCCTTGGCTTTGTATTTACAACTGTTAAACTATTAAAGTATGTATTCCTAAGCATAATAATGAAATAATAATAAAAAAACAACTACATTAACAGGAAGAAGTTTTTAGACACCACAAATTACCAATACTTTGTTCCGAAACTGTTGTCGGGAATTCCAGCTTCAGGATGTATACTGCAAGAAATCATAAAAAATATATATTTTCAAGTTTGACCTCTTGTTCTTGCCAAATCTTTGATTTCGTCAGTGTTACAAGGGTCCCTCATAAACAGTTTCAACATCTTTCATAAATATTCAATAGCCTAGGCTGTGCAAGGCCTTCTGCAGAGAACCCTGCTGTATGTTTTTGGAATGTCCATCTTTTCCCCAGGATTCAGGTTTTGGTTTTTGCCCTAAAATACTTGTGATCATTTATGTTTTCTTTGAAGATGTGTAATACTTTAAAGTACCATTTACAAAGAAGCAATCCCAGATCATCATGCTTTCACCGCAGCACTTTTCTGTGGCTAAGGTCATGTATCCAGAGAACTGTAAAAACAAAGGAGGTTTATATTTTCAGAAGTTTTTTATTTTAACTCTGTGGTTCACTACCGATTGTTCTCGGCTCTTAGATCTCTTCTCCTATACAGTGGTGTGAAAAACTATTTGCCCCCCTCCTGATTTCTTATTCTTTTGCATGTTTGTCACACAAAATGTTTCTGATCATCAAACACATTTAACTATTAGTCAAAGATAACACAAGTAAACACAAAATGCAGTTTTTAAATGAGGGGTTTTATTATTTAGGGAGAAAAAAAATCCAAACCTACATGGCCCTGTGTGAAAAAGTAATTGCCCCCTGAACCTAATAACTGGTTGGGCCACCCTTAGCAGCAATAACTGCAATCAAGCATTTGCGATAACTTGCAACGAGTCTTTTACAGCGATCTGGAGGAATTTTGGCCCGCTCATCTTTGCAGAATTGTTGTAATTCAGCTTTATTTGAGGGTTTTCTAGCATGAACCGCCTTTTTAAGGTCATGCCACAACATCTCAATAGGATTCAGGTCAGGACTTTGACTAGGCCACTCCAAAGTCTTCATTTTGTTTTTCTTCAGCCATTCAGAGGTGGATTTGCTGGTGTGTTTTGGGTCATTGTCCTGCTGCAGCACCCAAGATCGCTTCAGCTTGAGTTGACGAACAGATGGCCGGACATTCTCCTTCAGGATTTTGTGGTAGACAGTAGAATTCATGGTTCCATCTATCACAGGAAGCCTTCCAGGTCCTGAAGCAGCAAAACAACCCCAGACCATCACACTACCACCACCATATTTTACTGTTGGTATGATGTTCTTTTTCTGAAATGCTGTGTTACTTTTACGCCAGATGTAACGGGACACACACCTTCCAAAAAGTTCAACTTTTGTCTCATCGGTCCAAAAGGTATTTTCCCAAAAGTCTTGGCAATCATTGAGATGTTTTTTAGCAAAATTGAGACGAGCCTTAATGTTCTTTTTGCTTAAAAGTGGTTTGTGCCTTGGAAATCTGCCATGCAGGCCGTTTTTGCCCAGTCTCTTTCTTATGGTGGAGTCGTGAACACTGACCTTAATTGAGGCAAGTGAGACCTGCAGTTCTTTAGATGTTGTCCTGGGGTCTTTTGTGGCCTCTCGGATGAGTTGTCTCTGCGCTCTTGGGGTAATTTTGGTCGGCCGGCCACTCCTGGGAAGGTTCACCACTGTTCCATGTTTTTGCCATTTGTGGATAATGGCTCTCACTGTGGTTCGCTGGAGTCCCAAAGCTTTAGAAATGGCTTTATAACCTTTACTAGACTGATAGATCTCAATTACTTTTGTTCTCATTTGTTCCTGAATTTTTTTGGATCTTGGCATGATGTCTAGCTTTTGAGGTGCTTTTGGTCTACTTCTCTGTGTCAGGTAGCTCCTATTTAAGTGATTTCTTGATTGAAACAGGTGTGGCAGTAATCAGGCCTGGGGGTGACTACAGAAATTGAACTCAGGTGTGATAAACCACAGTTAAGTTATTTTTTAACAAGGGGGGCAATCACTTTTTCACACAGGGCCATGTAGATTTGGAGTTTTTTTTTTCCCTTAATAACATAAACCTTCATTTAAAAACTGCATTTTGTGTTCAATTATGTTATCTTTGACTAATAGTTAATGGTTTTTGATGAGCAGAAACATTTAAGTGTGACAAACATGCAAAGGAATAAGAAATCAGGAAAGGGCAAATAGTTTTTCACACGACTGTATGTTATTCATCATGATTCTTGTTGGTGTTGTGAAATCATGTGGCACCCCTGGGCTGTGTTTCTGAGCTTTTCGTCTATACACAGTACAGTACTGTAATATCAGCATACTGTGTTATCGAACCAGTTGTAGGGGTATTTATGCTGTATATGAATCAATATTTCCAGTACTTGCTAGATTATTACTTGCACCTAGATCTAAAAATTACATAGCTGACCTGTTTTGAATTTTGTAACACAGACAATGTCACACATATTATTTAAAGTACTTAATTTAACAAGCATACAAACAAGCAGAGTGAGCATCTTACAATAACGAACAAAAGACCCATGGCTCATCAATTAAAGGCTCGACTCAATCAGTCAAGCCCTTGAAAAGGCAACAAGGGCCCAGGTGAGCAGGTCGAATGAGGGTGGAAACGGGGGGCTCTGGTGGGAGCAAGGCACACAAAAGAAAATAAGAATCTTTCCCTTGATTCGCTCGCCAAGTGGAGCAGTTGGGTTCAGCCAAATCCTCAGTAATTCCATTAACTTGAACCCTACCGTGTCTCCAAGTGAATTAATAACAAGGAAGAAAAGGAAAGGCTGGCAGAAACACAGGCACTTTAAATAATGCTGAAAAGCACGAGTTTCTTTGCTCATTCAGGCAAGAAATCTACTCTTAATGAGCAACGAGCTATCAAAGTTTAGGAATTATGTTCTTGAAATTAAAAATGCATATGTCAGTTGTCTAAATATATGGCTCTATACTCATGATAATTTTTATGAGTAGAAAGGTTTATTTGTTTGATTAAGGTTTAAAATGATGGGAGCAGATTTGTAGGGATTTTTAGTATGGGGTTAAGTCATTATACTGCACAATGTAACTTCAACTTATAAATGAACCCAATGCTTTTCTATATTTTAATGACATAACCAATAACTAATGAGATTCAAGAAGATCTGGGAAGAGTTGTATCATGCCCAGTTTATTAGGATTAGCCAATCACATGGCAGAAGCAAAATGAATAAAATCTTTATTTCTGGAAATAGCTTCAGATCGAATGAACCACCAGAATGTTGAAAAAGTTCTCTCTTAATTCGACTTGTGACTTTGGAGATTTCTAGCACATTAGTTTGCACATAATGGTGCAAAAATATACAAGCAAACAAATCGAGTGTGCTGTATACTGTAGGTCAGTGCACAGAAATATCTTGTTCATAAGAGAGCTCATAGAGCACATCCAGATTAGTTTAAACTAACCGGAAGTCTACGGTAACTCAAAGAACCACTCTTTCCAACTATCAAAAGAAGAAAAGCATCTCAAATGCAGAGCATGCTGGGTCTTGGGACAGACGGGCTACGGCAGCAGCTGCACAGTTTTGGTAAACCTACACTCACTGTAACCTCGGATTTCTGTCCTTGGCAAACAGGAATAGAAGGCAATGTGGTCTCCTGCTGTTTTAGCCCATTCACTCCAAGGGAGGACATGCTTTTCTGCTCATCATGGTCATAAAGAGTAGTTTTTTGAATTAGTGTAATCCTCCTCTCACCTACTGTATCATACATGCCTTTTCCTACATACTGTATATAGTGATATGGGTTGTGTATAATGTAATCTATAGGATTACAAGATTACAAGCTATGCCCTTGTCATCCAAGCATTCCGCTAAAAAACATGGCACTGTTGCTAAAAATGGTCTCACCTATATGTTTATATTTTTTATCTGATAAAAAGAAACACATTTGCTTTGACACATTGTCATTCACATGAAACTTGGCCAGTTTAGACCTGAAAAAGTAAATTTTTCTAAAAAGCTAAATTGCTACGATATTGAAACATGAATTTAACAAGGTTACGGACACTACAGATTTTTTTGCTTTTTAAGATTTTACCAAAAAAAACAGAATGCTTTAATCTAAGCAATAATTTTTACAGTCCATATGCATTTTTTATTATTATTGTTTGAAGCAGGACAGTATAATACTGGAAAATAGCCATTTTTGTGGCACATATAAAATCATCTCTCCGAAACAGCTGAAGTTAAGGATTAGAAATGTTTAGGGTAGTAAGATTAGTCACTTAAAGTTGCTTAAAATTCAGAAGTAGCTTCTTCTGTGTGGCACACACATTTTCTGTATTACAGTATATGTACAACATTTTAAAAAATCAGCACCAATACTGTGTTTTAGCCCGATTACAAATTGATTGCTTTCAGTAGTATTATTGTAGTTTTTCTTCCAGCTGATTGTAGCAAATCATAACATTTTTGCAGAAATCTACAGTCAGCACTTAATGTTTTGAAAAGCATATCAGCTTGTGAAGATTTATAGCGATTATCAGGCTTTGCACACGCTGTTAAAACACATATATCAAGCCTCAAAGTAAAAAACAAGACCTTGATCTTGCTCCCTGCTCTAATGTCTATGGACAGATAAGAGAGAGGTGTGGAAAGTCAGATTAACTTCCATACAGGGGGTCAGAGAGGAGGATGCATGCTGCCCAAATCAGCCAGATTCTGTACAACAGCAGACTTCCTCTCTAAGCACTTCCTGATCAGGAGCTTGCCCCATTCCACTTGGCAGTCATTTTGGAACCGTATCTTATGATGGGTCATTAAAAAACACCCCAGTGGTGCTGGCACACACAAATATTGTTTTAGCAATAAGGTGGGCTATTTCAAACTGTTTGTTAAAAAGCACAGATTTAAATGAATTTAACTTTTTGGAATATATCACATACATTTTGTCATAGCTTTTGTCATTGTTTAAGAAAAAAGAAATTGGAAAAAGATGTTTTAAAAATATATGTATATGTATTTTTCTTTCTTTTTTTTTTTACATAGGTTAGCTATCTAATATTGGTTATTAGATAGTTATGATATTATATATATATATATGACTGTTCATCTAATGTAAGCTTACACATTGCCAGCTTAATATATTTGATAAATTGCTAATTTGATAATTTGATAATTGTGATGTTTATGAGTCTAGCTAATGTCGCAACAATCAGAATGGGGGTAATTCTGTTACGCAGGCTCAATTATGACTCACTTTCTTTTTGATTAAGCGTGCACAGAGAGCTGTGTGGTGTGACCAATGTTATTCAGAATAAGACCTATAACCTGTACTATTGTGTTTTGCTTCTTACCTGAGTTTGTTAAAAAGAAAGGTGTGTGTGTGAAAGGTTGTGCTTGTGTCTGTGCCTATATCCACTGGCTCCCCTGGTTCCATCATCCACCATCTGCAATCTGGATGAAGCCAAGCGTCTCCCACACAACTGACTTTCTCGCTTCAAATTCCAAGGAACAAAAGAGCCTTCCCACAGACTCGCACAGACAAACAGTCGGCTTACAGTGCTTCAGTGGACACAGGCTTCTTGGCCGAAAGCCAGTCACTGGAAAAACAATGATAAAAATAAGACTAAAAGTAAGAAAAGCTCTCTTTTTTGCTTTTCTCAGTCAGAAAGAAGGAAGAACAGTAGAGTAACAACCCCAGCTCTTCAAAGAAATACGTTAATAATTCACATCAGAAAAGGTCATATGAATAAAATTTAAAAAATCACAACATTGTAGTTGCCTGTTTACCATAAGTGGAGGCAGCTAGCCTACATTAACCCCTGTGTGGGTTCCCGAAAAAGCCGCTGGACATTGCAGGCTATGTCTGAGATTTTGCTAAGGTCATTGACTGACAGGCACATGACAAGAAGCATGAGAACCTAATGTTACATCCACTAAGCATTATACACTCATAACTAATCCTCATGCTTTTGTGTTTACTTTTGGTTACCACAATCACAATGCCGTGCCTCCTACGTATTGCCTGTATTCCATTTGTTAGCTGCTTTAATGAATAGTTACTAGCCCAGACAGGTATACTCCATCAATATAGCACTGTTCTTAAAATGTCTCCGGTGATCAAGTATTGTGTTTCCGTCTTCAATGAAATGCCAGATAGCCTTCGGCTGAGATTTCGACTGTTAACTGTTGTGATTAGTTATTTGAATTTGACTAGCATCTTCTTTTTCTCTCACCGAAGTGTATAAAGTGTGAGTCTACTGCATTCTGTACTAGGATTATATTCACATAAAAGATTGCGCTTCTGGCACTGTGTCCATTTCTACATCTGCTTGCATTCATGATTACCATTGTATACATGTAATCAGATAAATAATATGCCCAGTAAAAATAAATCCTACCCCCACAAGAATGAATATATATCAAATAAAAAGTCTTATCAGAGAATTTTTTTCCTTTGTTTGTTTTTTTCATGAGTAAAGTAAATTAATTCTGATGACCTTTACATGAAAATGCTTGTGATTGAGAATGAAAAGCGTGTTAGAAAGCATACAGTAGTTACAGTGTATGTTATAGGAGTGAGAAATGAGTAAGACAATGAAAGGAAAGTATACTTACATAAGGTGAAGTGTGGGTACCAATACGTTTGGGTACAAAACCAGTAAATGATCAAGCTCCTGGACAGAAGTCAGTAATTTCTTTTACCTAAGCAGTATGTGACTCAAGCACATTTCTGATTCGGAAGTCAAAAGTCCTTGAGCCACATGCTTAGGTAAAAGAAATGACTGACTTCTGTCCAGTATAACGCGTCAGCAATGGGTACACACGCATCCGAAATGCATGGACCATTAAGAAATGGTAGAAGGTGGCTTGGCTTGGTGAGATGAATTGGATTTTCTTTTACATCATTTTGAGGGACAGGTGTGTGCATCCTTTACCTGGGGAAGACATGGAAAAATGCTGATATAGTTGGAAATGATCTGTGGGAAAAATTGGGTTCTGGCATTCATGACAATGTTACTTTGACACATATGTACCACCGACATTTGCTGCAAACCAAGTTCACTTCTTCATGGCAACAGTGTTCCCCCAATGGCTGTCACCGCTTCCAGCAAGATAATTTGCCACACAAAGATTGCTCTCTAGTGGAGAAATCATGGAAAGCAAACTTATCAATATATGGCCTTGTAAACATGCCTACATTTCCATATACACTCTCAGGAACAGAGTGTACGGGTTATCTTTTTTTTGTTTAGTCGTTCAGTCATGTCTGACTCTTTGTGATTTCATGGACCATAGCACACCAGGCCTTCCAACAGTAGATGCCGTCCATGGGGTTTTCCTGGCGAGGACATTCGAGTGGGTTGCCATTTCCTTCTCCAGAGGACCGTCTTCGGGCAATTTGGAAACATCAATTAGCCTAACCTGCATGTCTTTGGACTGTGGGAGGAAACCAGAGAACCCGGAGGAAACCCACCAAGGATGGGGAGAACATACGAAACACGGTGCACACAGACCAGTAGTGGGAATCAAACCCAGGACCTGGAGGTGCAAGGCGACAGCGCTAACCAGCGTGCCACTAGGTCTTATCTTACAGTACCTTGTTGTTATTGTTATGTGCAGGAATCTACTTAAATCCCTTTTATGGCTTTTGCTATGAGCGATATTGCTTTGGTGAATTTTGCATTGTTGCTTTCTCTGCTCAATTGTACTGTCCTGATTGTTTAAACTGGGAACCCAATTATTCTGCTATATACAGAAAAAAGAAGCAGAATTAGAGCGAGTGGGGGAAAAGCAGAACAATCACATATAATTTCTGATGGGTTGTTCAAGTCAAACCGGGACTGTTGATTGTGTAGAATAACAGAATATAGTCATAAGAGTAAATACTAGGTTTATTTCTTTATGTAATCCAAATATGTAACACAATGCCCAAACAATGAAGTTGTGGCTTGGGGTGGTTTAATATGTTTCATTTTCTGACTACAAACCCATAAACCCTGCAGCACAATATTACCCAAAGCGTACAGCGCAACTTTAAATATAGTTGCAATGACTTTTATCCAAAGCCTCTTTAAAAGAAGAAGAAACTAATTTAGTTCCAGCAGTTGTATTATTGTGTTTTAGAATCCTCATGATTGTACGCTCTGAGACTCCAGTATCTCTGAGACAGCGACTTCGGGTTAAGCCGCTCGGGTCAAGGAGCTCATAAAATGAACATGGAGCTCATAAACGTTCATGAACTTCAATAGTCCATTATTTTCCTCAGTAGTCCAGTAGTTTTAACCATGTGTGGTGTTGTATGGCTGCGTATGACCTATGTAGTGAATAGTGTGTGTGTGGGCTGAGTAGATCCCCACTAACCTTTTTATTAAGTTTTAGCTTCTCTAATTTCTCTCTTTTTTCTTTTTTTCAATCACATGGTTGGTGTGTGTCCTTTTTGGGTGCTTTTTGTCGAAGTACAGGAGAGTCCATACCTTTACTTTCTATTATTATTATTATTATTAGTAGTAGTAGTAGTAGTAGTAGTAGTAGTAGTATTGTTGTTGTTATTACTTACACTATTGAACTACCATTAACGGTACTACCATTAACTACTAAAAAGTGGCAAACAATGTGGGAACAGAACATTGATCTAAAATGTTGAAACCAATATGGCTACTGTATGAGGGACAAACGTGCCCTTCTAAATACTATATTTGGTGTAAGTACCAGTAGCGTATTTGCTAGGCAGTTAACTAGCACCACCCAAGCTAAGCAGGTTTAGGCCAGTGTATTGTGTAACAAATAAAATTAGCCAAGTTGTTGAGCAAACTATTTGTCAGATAGTGCTCTCATGGTGAAGATAGTCATGTGTTTTCTAAATTAACTATATAAATGAACTAAACGTTCATCTGTTTACTACAAACTAAGTTAAGCTGACACTTAAAAAAAAATAAAACTTTCAAAAAGTGTCAACTGCTGAAGGTCTTCACCACCATTACAGCCGGCACCAGACATTTTCTTTCCTTTTTAATATATGTGAATATATGTTAATATTACATATATGCTGCTCAAAAAAATAAAGTGAACACTTAGTCCTGGTTTGACTTGAACCATTCATACACATATTATAATAATAATGTTCATATACTTTCTAATTCCATGGTCTTTCCTGATTTTTATTTCTTTCTACAGTATAAAATATCATTGAAGGCATCCAAAATCAATCTTCGTGGAACAGTTGATATTGAGATGTGTCTGCTACTGATGCTCTGTAAAGCCTTCCTCAGGAGTTGCAGCCTTGCATGTTTTCCATGTTATCCCTGCACTTTTCACTATTAATTACCTGGATCAGGCGTGTTTAGTCAATCAGAACGTGGAAGACCTGATCAAGGTAATCAGCAGTGAGTAGTAGAACCAGGTCTGGCCACCCTTGCACTATATAAATTTACAATCTATATTAAATGCAATGTTTACTAAAAGAGTTATTCTCTTATGTTCCACTAGAGGTCGAAATAACAATTCTCAGACACACTCTCACTCTTACTCTGGACCATCCTGCTAATCTATCCTGTGAACCTTAGATGCCAGGCCATTGAAAGGCACTGCAGGAATTTAATAAATTATTCTTAGGAATGATTTATATTAGCCAATCCACATACTAGTTGAAACTCTTGCAGACACTGAGGGAAGATGTGAAACTTCATACCACATTCAGGCGTGAAACCAGGACCATGGAGCTGTGAGGCAACAAAAGTCAATAAACTCATCTATAATTTAATTTGTAATTATTTTGGCAAATTATTGATTTTTTTTCACATTAATATTTTGTATAGAAACAAGACATACACTGTTCAGCCATGGCATTAAAACGCAAAACATTAACCTCAACATTGTGTCCGTTCCCCTTCTGCCACCAGGGCAGCCCTCAGGGTATGACTCCACAAGAACTCTGGGGGTATACCATGGTATCTGGCACTGCAGAGAATCCTTTGGGTGCTGTGGGTTATGGGGCAGCCATAAATCGGACTTGTTTGTCTGGTGCATCCCATGGTGCTTGATCAGATTGAGATCTGGGGACTTTGAAGGCTGATACATTTGTGTGTACATTTGGAGTGTTCTGATACATTTCTATCATAGCTAGAAGTTTAATTTTTCTGATGGATCGTCCCACGTGGGTTAGGCGTTGGTGCCCACAGGAATAGTCAACCCGCATTTTTTACTTTTCTTATTGGTAATTAGTCACAATGTGGCTAAACACATTTACATATTTGCATAATGGATAAGGCACTGTGGCACAGTTGAAGCGTGCCGGGCCCATAACCCAGAGGTCAATAACCATCCTCAATAACCATTGGAACCATCCTCTGTTGAGGCCATGGGTTACTGAATGGAAGGTTGCGGGTTCAAGCCGCAGCCCTGCAAGGCTCCCACTGGTGAGTGCTGGTGACCATAATAAATTGGATAGTGCAATTGTGCTTTACAGAATGATCATAGTATGAGGTTTGTCAACTTTGATCATTTCGATTAGAATTCACTCACTCATGTGAAACTTTGAAAAAAAAAATGTCTCATTGTTACGATTGAACATTGCTTCGGCCTTGTAAGAGCAGTGAGCTCATTTTACACGAGATGATTTTTCATAAAAAAGTCCCAAGAGATGATTTTTCATAATCAGGTTTCCATGGTGACAGGCTGTCTGATAAATATGAATGGGAAAAATAGATTTCTTGTTGCTATTTAAAAATCATGCACACTTTATGTTTTGGGGTCATTAAAGGAATATTTCAAGCATGCTTTATAAATGTTTATTTGCTCATTTAAACACATTAAGATGTTATAATAAATGGATGAATTTGAGTTCATTCATTCATTCATACATTTTTATTAGGGCCTTAAAATTCCTGACTGCATCTTCTACAAACAAAAGTGACAAGCGTGTTATAACTGTTCTGACACTTATTGCATTCTGTAATGCAATGCCAAAATATTTATAGCATCAAGTAAAATATCGGTGTGTGAGCAGAGCATTTATAGAAGACAGTTCATTTTTTCATTCCGGGTTGCCAGATTGGGTTACCTCTATCCCGCCTTATTGCTATTAACTCACTTTGAATCAACTCAAAGTACATCTCTAGATTATATCCATCAGATGTGGTTTAAAATATCCCAAAATTATACCACAAACCGTGCCAAACCTTTTATTAGTTTATTTTTTTACACATTCCATGCGGTCGTGCCACCACCAGGCTGCTTTAGGATGCTGATGATGCGCCTGGTGGTTCCGCGCATGCGCAGTGTGCGCGTTGCAATCCCCCATTCATGCAGATCGATCACAGGGAAGCTGCGCGTCTTCTCCTCGCGCTTCGGCTCCATCAACAACGCGCGCGTAAAACTTCTCCCGTGGGAATACGGACACGCGTTCATCTCCTGCCTGGCTTTTATTTATTTTTTTTGTCTCTCTCTCTCGTTCACTCTTTCTCTCTCCTTACCCGCATCTATCTCTTCATCTCAGGGTAATTCATGGGAAAACAGGAGCACTATCTGGCACCATGACATAGACTCCACAGAGGAAACACTCTCTCCTTTCTCTCTGGAAGCTGTGTGTGTGTGTGTGTGTGTGTGTTCTTCTTCTCTGGTGGCAAAATCCTCAGTCATGGAGTTTCCCTCTGCAACCGTGTTTGACCAGCCCAAAGGTAAAGCAGAAAGGGGAATTAGAAGGAAGTAAAGGGAGGGGAAAGGGGGGGGGGGGCACGGCCGCTGCCGCTGTTGCCATGGTGACGCCCAGCTCGCATCAGTAGCTGCTCGGCCTGATGGGGTACTGATGGGAGAGACGAGCAAAGTGAGCGTGTGAGGAATGTAACCCACCCTTGATCGTTTCATTTTCTGACCCGAAAGTTTGCACCTCATCAGACTTTCATGGGATTTTGTACTTTCATCCAATAGGCTACAAGTACATCATTAGAGTAACTACAGTCTACAGTCTAACCCTGTACTTTTTACAGTGAAAGGAGCTTCTCTGTGCAGCATACAGTATGTAATGTTCTTACTGTATTATAACCATCATCATCATATTCTATACCGCTTTATCCTGTATTCAGGGTCGCGGGGACCAGGAGCCTATCCCAAGAGGCTTAGGGCATGAGGCGGGGTACACCCGGGAAAGTGTGCCAATCCATCACAGGGCACACATACACACACACTCATTCACACCCTACGGGCAATTTGGCAACATCAATTAACCTAACCTACCTGTCTTTGGAATATGGAAGGAAAATGGAGTACCCGGAAGAAACCCACCAAGCACGGGGAGAGCATGCGAACTCCATGCACACAGAGAATGGCCTGGCCGGGAATTGAACCCGGACCCTGGAGGTGCAAGGCGACAGTGCTAACCACTACACCGCCTTGTATTATAATCATAACTATAATTTTAGCACTTTTCTATGTACTAGGGAAAAAAACTGTATTAGCCACACTAAACTGTCCTTAAGTGTGTAAATGTGTATGTGCATGATGTTCAGCTGTACAGGGTGTATTCCTGCCTTGTGCTCAGTGTTCCAGAGCTAGTTAACAGATTAGTAACTCTGGGGCCTCTGGGGAGAAACCCATGCGAGGCCCCTTTTGCCACTCTGAAACACGAGAACACGAGCAAAAAAAGTGCCTTGCTACAATACACATCCATTATGAGTATTTGTTTTTGACAAGCCGTTATGAAACTGCTATAAGAAGGCAGACTGTCCTTAGAAATCTGCATTCTTTCTTGCTGTTTCTCTCTAATTTTCAAATGGTCAGCAATCACCATCTTTTCTGGTCCATTTTATTTCTAAGTTTGTTGTCAATCTTATC
The DNA here is from genome assembly GCA_030522415.1 of Channallabes apus. Lineage (NCBI taxonomy): Eukaryota > Metazoa > Chordata > Actinopteri > Siluriformes > Clariidae > Channallabes > Channallabes apus. The sequence goes on from CM060120.1 coordinate 12,950,715, forward strand.
TGTTTGGGACAGTGAAGTCCTTCCTTTTATTTAGTTTCATTCAGCTGCAGTGAAAAACAAGTAGGAATCCCCTGACAGTCCACTGGTCCCAAGAATTCAGACCCAGTAATATTTCTAATTGTTTTTGTAATTATTTCATGACAGCTAATTAAATTATTAAATTCTTTAATTACCTTAGTCTCTCATGGAAAATACGATTAGGAACGCTGAAGTAGATCTGTTCTTATCTTTTTGTTTTTGTTTTTTATCACTGCTGAATCCTTTAACAGCTAGAATCTTAGGCAGTCTTCTGCTTTGCTTATAAGCCACTTGGGATTAAATTTAAAATAATACGAATGCAAATTTTGTCGCCAACAGACTGTGCTGAGGAAGTGGACTTGAATGTGGTGTTCCATGCAGCGGCTACAGGGGATGTCAACACTCTGACAGCCACCATACGTGAGGATCCCTCCATTCTGGAGTGCTGTGATAGTGAAGGCATGTACAATACTCCTGCACTGTGGCCATTTTTATGACACTTTATCAAACCTTACCGCCCTTAGTTGAAGATACTATCTATTTGATTACAGCAAAGGCTGAGATTTTATTCAAAGCCCAACTGATACTTTAGTATGGAAATGTCCAAATATAAGTATATATATTTTGTCATGCTAGTGTAAGAGAATGAAAAGGAAATGTATCTTTTTTTTTGCCACACCTTATTCTGGTCCTGCACCTTATTATCATTGTTGTGCTTTTGTGTTCTTTTGTTCTTGGCCCAGGCTCCACGCTGCTGATGCACGCTGTCTCTGGGAGACAGGTGGATACAGTTAAGCTGTTGCTGAAAATGGGTGCATCGATCAACACTCAGGATGCCTGTGGCAGGACTTCGCTTTCCCTCGCTACATACTTGGTACTAGCCAGAGCTTGGGGGATGCACTGTGGGATTGGAATTTCCATGTAAGGAATAAAACATGAGAGGGTGTGCTGATCTAGGAAAATAATCAATGACAGTGTGGTTTAAGGACTGGACTTGTTGTTACCAGAAATTGATTATTTTCTAATAACAGTGCATACTGAAATTTTTAAAGAGCGACATACTGTACTTTTAAAAAGTACTTCTGGTTACATTTATTATTGTGTAACATTTGCAGAACATTATAACATATCATATAACAACTATTTAGTGTATAACAGCATTTAACACTTTTTTCCTAGCTTATCTGGTTCTTCTAACAGTTCTCTAAACTCTTGCTATGAATTACTGCAAGTACTACTACTAACTTAATCCAAATCTAACCAAAAAGGGAAAACAGTGGTTTAGTATTAGATGCAGTATTAAAGTTGACTTTCCAAAACCTTAGCTTTAAAGAGTTAAAGGAACAGTGTGAACTTTTCATGCCCTCTGCTGTCTGAAACAAGAACTGCAAATATCTGGCACCTGTTTTAAAGAAGAGTCGGGAGCAGCTGTTTTGAAGTTTTCAAAAAGAAGCAAAACATAATATTTAAAAAGCCATAATTGTTCAGTAATAACTGAATAATATTAATAATAATAATAATAATAATAATAATAATAATAAAATCCATAATTGTTCAGTAATTCATTCATCTTCTATACCACTTAATCCTGTGTTCAGGGTCGCGGGGGACCTGGAGCCTATCCCAGGAGACTTCAGGCACTAGGCGGGGTACACCCTGGACAGGGTGCCAATCCATCGCAGGGCGCACACACCCATACACACACTCACACACCCAATCACACACTATGGGCAATTTGGGAACGCCAATTAGCCTAACCTGCATATCTTTGGACTGTGGGAGGAAACCGGAGTACCTGGAGGAAACCCACCAAGCACAGGGAGAACATGCAAACTCCATGTACACAGAGACGGGAATCGAGCCTGGCCGGGGAATCGAACCCAGCCCCTGGAGGTGCAAGGCGACAGTGCTAACCACTACACCACCGTGCCGCTTGTTCAGTAATAATAGTCTAAATTATTCTTGCAATTATATAATTAATAGCATAAGTAACAGTCTTTAAGAGATTGTTGAAATTGTTAAAAGGTTAAAGCTAAAAATAAGCAGCTTTAATAATCAGTGATATTATTATTTCAGGTCAAAGTCTTTCTGACCAATTTCCAACTTTTTCTTTGAATTCTGTCGATTATGCCAGCATTACGGTTGTTTCTGCGTCTTCTGCATACTCTGTGCATTAACGGTACACAGTCATGTATCGCTCATAATGTCCCTTCTACTCAACATTTTGCTTGACTTTATGGCGCATAAATTGGACACATTACCTTTTAAGTCATTTTGACAAATTACTGTTGGTAATGGTAATGTAACCTGAACGTTCCATAAATAAAGCATAAAATAACCTTGTTTTTTTTTGGTCACTGACAGAATATGAGCATCAGTGCAGATTGATTAAAAAGATCAAACGTTCCATAGTTTATGTTTTTATTGATGTTGACTGATACGTCTCTGTATGTTATCTTTCAAAGGGCTGGTTGGAAGGCTGTGTGTGTTTACTGCGAAATGGCGCTAAACAGAACATCCCTGATAAGAACGGTCGCTTACCGCTTCATGCTGCTACAGCTGAGGTCGACCTCAGGTAAACACTCAACGGCTGTTTCTTTCTTCCCAGTAAAGCATGGTTTCATATCTGATGCTTCATTCGTATGGCTGAGTGGGAAAATTCATTGAAGTTTACAGATGAAGATAGACATCAAGCAAATGAAATTTTCATATACTGGCAATGTGATTTGGGAATCAAATTCATCCTGAAAGCTCCACCATTATTGGTCTAAAATAAGAACCTGATTATAAACCGGGGGAACATGGTGGCGTATCACTTTTGCCTTGCACCTGCAGGGATGAGGGTTTGCACATCCAGTCTAAGTGCATGAAGTCTATACAGTAGCTATCTCCAATCAGTGGCTGCTTGCTACTTTACTGTTGGAACACTTCAGGTGGAAGTTGGGTCAAAGCATGATACATTCAACACACATGTCAGACAATACAGCACAATTACCATCCTAATATACAATTATTGCACACTGGAGGTGTAAATATCAGGTATAAGATGCATTAAACATCTTGAGTATATGTACGGAGCCAATCGTCAGAGAAAAAAAGTATGATGTATATTACATTAAATTAACATTATCATATTATTATTATAATATTATCATACACACAGTATATATGTATAGTTAATTAAATACTATTATATGCTGTAATTATATCCTGTATATAACATGCATTGTTGTTAATACGGATTAATATTATATGTATATTTAAAGGAATTGGTTTGAACTGATTTACGGAACTCTCTTGGATTAATTTAGAAACCAGAGACCACAACAGGAACAGAAAGTACGCTGTAGTAGACCCAGCTGCTGGGTCAGCACGTCAGAGGCACCAGGCCAAGAGCCATTGTGTGTCTTAATGAGTGTTCCTTTCCTCAAATGGGAACGCTCTCACCGAGACATATATGCAGTCCCTATAGCAACATGAGACCTTTGCTCTGCATGGTAACATTTCCAGTAGCACGTTGTTTCCTTTTCCGTTGGTGGCAGGAGAGGAATAGGCAAGGCTTTTACAGCTCTGTTCAAAATCCTCACGAATGTTTTTGGGTGTTGGCGTGTAAGAGCAACAATAGAAAAAAAAAAGACCTTAAGTGAGACTTCCTTTTTTTCCCTGTCCATCTGGCAGCTTGTTCCAACTGTTTTATCAATGCTTATAATGAGCAGTGTGTGCAGATTTATTGCAGTCTCTAGACACTTAGAGTAAACATAAGTGTTTTTCAATTAGATTTCTCAACTTGGGAAGGCTGTGAAAACTATGACTAATTAGCCATACTTCAGTGTAGGCCTGATATGAATGGATCAGAGTTAACATTTCAGCGATTATTTAATCCTCAAAATGTGATAATGTGTGTCTTTAAACATTATTTGGCCAAAAGTTTGTGGACACATGTTCCATCATATTAATTCCAGATATAGTCCCCTGTTTTGCTATCATCAGATTATCCACTCTTCTGGAAAGGCTTTCCACAAGACTTTATGGCATGGCTATGGCGATTTGTGTTCTTTCAGCCAGAAGAGCATTAGTGAGGTCAGCAAGTAAATTAAGCAAGTTAATTTGACATATCAAGATGTAAAAGCTACATGAGTTCAAAATATTTTTTTGAGTATGTGTCTTTATAGACCTTGCTTTGTGCACAGGGGCATTGTCATGCTGGAACAGGATTGGTCCTCTTAGTTCCAGTGAAGGGAAATTGTAAAGCTACTGTATAGCATACAAATGCATTCACAACATTGTGACCAGTTGGGGAAGAATGACGAATGCATGTGATCCCTGGGTGTCCGCAAACATTTGCCCAAAACATTTTTAGTGTATCCTGAGTATGTCTACAGCACTTTCCACATAGTAATTGTGCAATTTTGTCATTCATAGACTCATGGCTGTGTTACTGCAACAATCAACACTGTGTGAAATAAATCATCAAGATAATGAGGTAAGAAACGTTTAAACATTTCGTAATTTACTCACATGTAAGCTATATGTGGAATAATTAATACACGTTTAATAGGATTTTTGTGTTACAGTGTGTTACATGACTATATTCTGCTTAAAAAATGATAGAGCATGCTGCTCTAGTGAAATAATAAATGAGAGGTTTGTGAGAATGTTCTCTAGGAGAAAACTTCACCCTAAGAACTATTACACATAAAATGTATATGGAGAATCTACCACACAGTACAAGATCCTGCAGAAGTTGCAAAATACCAATGATGCAGTCTTATAAAGCTTATATATTTATATAAATATACAGCACTATACAGTACCACTAGGAAGTTTGTGAGGCCTTAATTATTTTTCTTTTAGTGTATGAATTTAGCAAGTATGAGAATTACCAGAAGAACTACTGTATATTGGTCAGCAAGGTCATTAAAACATCCAACTAGTTTATTTATAAAACTACACAAATCTGTATTTCACAATACTGATTTTATCAAGTAAAAAGTTTTCGCAAATCAATATTGACTGGTTTTTTGTATTACTCTTTAGTGCTCTTTATACAAGTTTTTTTTTTTTTTTTGGTAGAAATGATTTCAAAAGCATCTTTTCATGTTATTTTTTTGGATGTGCCCAAGACATTTGCACAGTAGTGTAAGTAAAACTGAGCATGATGGAGAATTGGAGTTGTTCTGGTCATTTTGTTCCTTTTTTTACAGGCATTCTTTACCATTTAAGGTAGTTTTAAAATAGTAAATGGTTTTGTAATAATATAATAATACAGACACGATAGGCATATATAACAACATTTGTTATAGCATTAAAGATAATACAATGAATAAGACTTTTGTGCAGTACTGTGCAGTGAAACCTTGGATTGCGTGTAACTTGGTCTGCGAGTGTTTTGCAAGACGAGCAAAATGTAAAAATAAATTTTAACTTGTTAAATGTGCGAGGTCTTAATATACGAGTCCTGTAGGACATATACGCTTTGTCTGTCGAGCCTTACATGCTCACAACTGAACCAATGGTCTCTCTCTCTCTCTCTCTCTCTCTCTCTCACATTACATCTCTGCTCGTTACTGGTATAGTCAACATCCGTGCGCGAGTATACTGTTTGCTATGACATTGTGAAAGAAGTTTTGGTAACCATACAGAGACAGAGAGAAGTGATTCCATTAGTATGTTTGGTGTGTGTGTGTGTGCTTTTGTGTGAAAGTCATCCTACATAGTAGCCACCCTCCTCCTGCTCCTTCTCTTGTCTAACACCAGTCATGATTTTTTTCAAACGAAAAGTGCAGGTTAATTAGTTTTATTTTTACTTTATATGTTGTATAAATTATTTTTATATGAATATTTCGGGCTATGGAATGAATCATCGTAGTTTCCATTATTTCTTATGGGGAAATTTAATGCTTTGATATTGATCTTTATTACTGAGGTCTGGTCGCTTTCGCAACGAATTAGGCTAGCAATCTAAGTCAAGCCAAATCATGTAGGCTTTTATTGTCATTTTAACTTTAATAGTGAACTAGACCAAGGTGCTACATACAACATGGATTAACAGCATCAATTAACATAAACTAACTAGCTAACTAAGAAACATAATTAGATGAATAGCTGAGACAAAACATATTAACATTACAGATAGAAAACTATCCTGTACAAAAAAAGACAACATAAAGTGCAAATGTGTAAACGAGTGACAACATGACAACATGACACATTTCAATACCCTGTGGTAATGAGATAATGAGTTGAGGAAGTGAGATGAAAAACAGTAAATATTTCTTGTAAGTAGCAGCGAAGATAGGAAAGAGGTTTTTGTGCAGATAAAAAGGAATAAATATTGTGCAAAAGAGCAATTACAGGTTGGTATATACACATGTTAGATGGTTGTTGATCAGTGTGTTTGCGCATGTGAGTTTATCAGTTCAGTGACAATGTTTTAAGGTGATTGAGTTTATCTGAGTGATTGTGTGTGTGTATGTTTACCAGTCCAGTCCTTTCTTGTTGAGGAGATGGATGGCTTGTGGAAAGAAGCTCTTACACTGGATGTGAGGTCCTGAATACTGCAGTACCTTTTTCCAGATGGCAGGAGGGTAAAGAGTGAGTGACAGGGGTGTGTAAGATCAGCCACAATGCTGGTGGCTTTGCGGATGCAGCGTGTGGTGTAGATGTCTTCGATAGAGGGAAGAAAAAACGATGATCTTCTCGACTGTCCTCGCTATCCGCTATAGGGTCTTGCGGTCCAAGAATTTCCAAACCATACATTGATGCAGCTTTTCATGATGCCCCCCATAGTCCCTCTTTAGAAAGTGGTAAGGATCGCTGGTGGAAGCTGGGCCTTCCTCAGCCTTCTCAGGAAGGAAAAATGTTGTTGGGCTTTACTGTTCACGGAGCGGGTATTAAGGGGTCAGGTGAGATTCTCCTCCGGGTGGACACCCAGGAATTTGGTGCTGCTGAGGGTCTCTACAGAGGTGCCGTTGCTGTTCAGCGGGGAGTGGTCACTCTGTGTCCTTCTGAAGTCAACAACCATCTCTTTTGTTTTATCAATGTGCAGAGACAGTTTGTTTTCTTTACGCCAGTCTGTTAGCCTCTGCACTTCCACTTTGTGTGCTGACTTGCTGATGAGACCCACCACGATCATGTCATTTGATGTCGTTTCATCGTGTCAAACTTGATGATTTAGCTGGATCCGTGTGTTGCTAAACAGTCGTGAGTCAGCAGGGGACTGAGCACACAACCCTATGGGGCTCCAGTGCTCAGCGAGGTGGTGCTGGAGGTGCAGTTCCCGATCCTCACTGACTGAGGTCTTCCAGTCAGAAAGTCCAGGATCCAGTTACAGAGGGAGGTGTTCAGGCCCAAAAGGCTCAGCTTCCCGATCAGGCATTGGTAGATGATAGTATTGAATGCTGAACTGAAATCTAATGTAAGTGTCCTTATTGTCTAGATGTGCAAGGGCCAGATGGAGTGTGATGGAAATGTCGCCGTTTATTAAATGGTTAGGATGATACGCAAACTGCAGTGGGTCCAGTGCAGCAGGGGGCATCAGGGTCTTTATGTGTTCCATGACGAGTCGCTCAAAGCACTTCATGATGATGGGTGTGAGTGCAACAGAACAGAAGCCATTGAGACAGGATACAGAAAACGTCTTCGGCATGGGGACGGTAGTGGTAGACATGAAGCACGTGGGAACAACGATGCTGCTCAGAGAGCAGTGTTGCGTCCTTTGTGCTTTGTAATGCGTTAGAGTACTTGTATTACTTTTTTTTTTTTTTTGATACATTTTTCCCCCTTTTTATCCAAATTTTTCAGATTTTCTCCCCTATTTTTAGTTGTGTCCAAGTCCTCCCAGTCGCTGGAGGTTCCCACATTAAGCTTCCACCGCCGCTCAGTCAGGAGGGCCGCAGACCGACCCACGTGTCTCCTCCGATCCACGTGGCGTCACCGACCATTTTTTCGAACTGCTCGATCACGCACCGTTGGGGGCGGCGTAACACACTCGGAGGAACAACGCTATCCGCTCCCTATCCCTGCGTGAGCTCACAGACGCCCCTGATTGGCTTGTAGAGCCGTCATTAATTTAGGAGCACTAAGTACCTCTCATCCCTCCCCCCTGAGAGAGGTCGGCCAATCAGCTCTCTCTAGGCTTTCGGCTGTGAGAGGTAACAGCATCACCCGGGGTTTGAACCAGCGATCTCCGAATGATAGGGCGATCGCTTTACCACTGCGCCACTCGGTGGCATAATATTACTTTTATGATGTAATGAGTAATTTAACTCATTACTAATCTGTGAGCCAGACAGCAGTCATTCCCAATCCATTAGGGTGTGTGTGAAAGTCGTCCTACAAGCCCCGCCCCCGATGATCCGGCCCCCCTTGTCACGGGCGGTTCAGAGATGGCTGAGCTGAAGTGAACCCAATAGCAGACAAGCAGTGATTAATTGGCAGAAAATAATGTTTAACCTTTATTTTACATACACTGAGACTTGTGTAAGCAGATGCAGCAGGAGCAGGAGAGAGAAGCAGTGGCTGTGTGTGCTTAGTGACTGGGAGAGAGGGGAAGCCTTTAATGACGCGAGCGGAGGCGGGGCTATGACGCGAGGGAATCTCCACAATCCCGGAAGTCAAATGCCGGGAATCCTCTCGGATCTTTATGAGCGATTCCTCTTTGTCAATCCGCTTAGCACGTAGAGGTTGGAGGAATGCAGCAGCTTGTTCTCTTCGGCGCGCACCGCGGTTGTCCCTCTCCTTTGTTTTAAGGCGAAGATCGGCGCGCACCGCGAATATATTCCCTCCGCGAACACGGGAGCGCTCGAATGCGGAAATGCTCGCGTCGGTGGAGAACAGCCGGCTGGCGAAGAAGGCGAAGTGGTGGCTGGAAGAATCGTCTTTGTCCAGGCTAAAGTCGGTATCCGATAATCCAGCAGCGAGAGCAAACAAATCCAAACCGTGAGTACAAATCCGAATCCTGAAAGCATGCGAGGTCATACACAAAGATCAGTCCGACAATGACAGAAGTACCAGGAGGGGCGTAGGCGAGAGAGAAGTCCGAGAAACAGGCAGGGTCGATAACAGGCTAGGGTAAACTGAGAACTACTTGACAAAATAAACACGAGGCACACGAGTAAGATACTGCGGCACTGAATGGTCTTCTCAGCGTGCTTAAAAAGCCTAGAGATGATTGCATGATCAGGTTCAGGTGTGCTCGAGCGGCAGGTGAGCTTGCTGGAGGAAAAACCTGGAGTGGAGTTTTAGGGTTTGGACGTGCTGGGTTGATCTGGCTGGCATGTGACAGTACCCCCCCTCCTACGAACGCCGCCTGGCGTTCTGGCCGGTGCGTTAGGATGTTGCTGGTGGAAATCCTCAATGAGTGATGGGTCCAAAATGAATCTTGACGGAATCCAGCTTCTTTCCTCTGGGCCATAGCCCTCCCAATCTACTAGGTACTGGAGGCCCCTGCCTCGTCGTCGAGCCTTCAACAGTCTTCGTACGGTGAATGCTTCACCGCCATCGATGACTTGGGGAGGAGGAGCTGGGCGGGTGGGTGGACTTAGTGGGCAGGAGACCAGAGGTTTGATCTGGGAGACGTGAAATGAGGGGTTTATCCGGCGCATAGTGGAGGGAAGACGGAGTCTGACAGTGCAGGGGTTGATGACTTTAATTATCGTAAATGGGCCAAGAAACCTGGGGGACAATTTCCGAGAGATGGTCTTGAGGGGGATATTACGAGCGGACAGCATGACACTTTGGCCCACTCGATAGGGCGGTGCTCGGGAACGTCGCCGGTCGGCTTGTTGTTTGAAGGTTGAGACAGTCCGGCGGATCTTTGATCTTGCGTTTAGCCAAGTTCTCCGGCATCTGTGGATGAAGGCTTGAGCCGACGGGACCGAAACCTCCGCCTCCTGAGAGGGGAACAGGGGAGGCTGGTAACCGAGAGAGCACTGGAAAGGCGAGAGGCCGGTAGCTGACGTGGGCAAGGAGTTGTGGGCATATTCGATCCACGGGAGCATCCGGCTCCAAGAACGCGGCTCTTTGGAGGTCATACACCGGATGGCTGTTTCAAGGTCCTGGTTGGCCCGCTCTGTCTGCCCATTAGTCTGTGGGTGATACCCTGAAGACAAACTGGGTGTAGCACCGATCAGCTTACAGAAGGCAGACCAGAATTGTGCCGCAAATTGGGGTCCACGGTCCGATACAATGTCTATCGGGAGCCCATGAAGCCGGAAAACATGAGTGACTAGCAGTTCCGCTGTCCCTTTGGCTGTAGGGAGGCTTGATAGGGGAACAAAGTGAGCTGCCTTGGAAAAACGGTCCACGATAGTGAGAACACAGGTGTGACCTTCGGACTCGGGCAGTCCGGTGACAAAATCAAGGGCTATGTGGGACCAGGGCCTGTGCGGGATTGGAAGAGGTCTAAGGTGTCCAGCAGGCGGCTTGTTGCTGGCTTTATTCCTTGCGCATTCATCGCAGGCACTCACAAAGCGGCGGATGTCATCTCTCATGGTGGGCCACCAGAAGCGTTGCTGGACCAGAGCTAGAGTGCGTGCTGCCCCCGGGTGACAGGCCAGCCTTGAGTCATGCCCCCATTCCAGGACACGAGGTCGTTCTGCCTCCGGGACAAAGAGTTTGCCTGTTGGTGTCTCTGGGGGACCGGGTCCCTGGTTGAGTGCCGTTCTGACTCGTGACTCGACGTCTAGCAGTGCTGCCCCTACCAGGCATTGAGGAGGCAAAATGGTGGCATCGGATGCTTGATCTTGGGCTGGTGAGAACTGACCGGAAAGAGAGTCTGGTTTAGTGTTCTTCGAGCCCGGTCGGTAGGACAAGGAGAAATTCAAACGAGAAAAAAAAAGGGACCACCTTGCTTGTCGGGAATTGAGGCGTTTGGCCGTTCTTAGATATTCCAGGTTTTTGTGGTCCGTCCAGACCAGGAACGGGGCCTCGGTTCCCTCCAGCCAGTGTCGCCACTCCTCTAATGCCAGTTTTACAGCTAGTAGCTCTCGATCCCCAATGCCGTAGTTCCTTTCAGTGGGTGAGAGTCGGCGGGAGAAAAAACAGCAGGGGTGCAGTTTGTTGTCCTTGGGAGACCTTTGCGATAGAACCGCCCCTACTCCGGAGTCTGAGGCATCCACCTCGACAATGAACTGAAGGGAAGGATCAGGCTGTTGGAGAATCGGAGCTGAAGTAAAACGCCTCTTCAGTTCCTGGAATGCCTCGGCTGCTTGTCCCGTCCAAGTAAATGGGCACTTTATTGAGGTCATGGAGGTGAGTGGCGTGGCTACTGAGCTATAGTCACGGATAAATCGCCTGTAAAAATTGGCGAAACCCAAGAAACGCTGGAGGTCCTTACGGGTGGTTGGGAGGGGCCAGTCAGTAACGGCTCGTAGCTTGGCGGGGTCCATCTGGATCTTGGAAGGAGCAATGATGAAGCCCAGAAAAGAAACAGTGTTACGGTGAAATTCACATTTTTCGGCCTTGATGAAGAGCTGGTTTTCAAGAAGCCTCTGAAGCACCTGGCGAACATGTCTTGTATGTTCCTCCATGGAGCGGGAGAAGATGAGAATGTCATCCAGATAGACAAAGGCAGATACATCGATGAAATCCCTAAGGACATCGTTGACCAAGGCTTGGAAAACTGCCGGGGCGTTGGCCAACCCGAAGGGCATTACAAGATATTCATAATGACCAGATGAGGTGTTAAAAGCGGTCTTCCACTCGTCTCCCTCCCTAATTCTAACGAGGTGATAGGCACTGCGGAGGTCCAACTTGGTAAAGATCTGGGCCCCCTGCAGGAGGTCAAAGGCTGTTGACATCAGGGGTAGGGGATACCGGTTTTTAACGGTAATGTCCTTAAGCCCTCTATAGTCGATACAGGGGCGTAGGGACCCATCTTTTTTGGACACGAAGAAGAAGCCTGCCCTGGCGGGAGATGATGATGGTCGGATAATACCGGCGGCTAATGATTCTGAGATGTATTTATCCATGGCCTTTCTTTCGTGTTGGGAGAGTGAGTAGAGACGTCCTCGTGGTGGAGTCGTACCAGGAAGGAGGTCAATGGCACAGTCATAGGGTCGGTGTGGTGGTAGAGAAGTCGCCCGGGACTTGCTGAAGACCATTCTGAGATCCGCGTAATCACTTGGGACCGAGGAGAGGTCAGGAAACTCCTCAGAAGAGATTATTACTGGAGAGGGACTGAGCGCAGACTTGAGGCATGATGCTAGGCAGAGAGGACTCCATCCGAGGATGGCGTTGTTCTGCCAGTCTATTTGTGGATTATGGCGGATGAGCCAGGGGCGTCCAAGAACGAGCTGGGCTTGAGCCTTGGGCATGATTAGGAACGATATCTCCTCTGAATGGTTCCCAGATGTCCCCAGGGTCACTGGAGCGGTCCGCCGGGTAATTGGGGGGAGGAGCGTCCTATCGAGAGCTCGGACTGACAAGGGCGGCCCCAATGGAATGGTGGGCAAGTGCAGTTCCTCGACTTTTGAAGCACTGATTAAATTCTGGTCCGAGCCGGAGTCAACAAGAGCATGAAGAACGTGGGAGAAATTATTCCAAAGGAGCAGGACGGGGAGAAGTGAGCGGTCCCTAGGCGACTGTTTTTGGCTCGCCCCCTCCAGCGTGCCTAGGTTCACTGGGGGGGCCTTGCCTTTTAATGGGCACTGGAGGCGTAGATGTCCGAACTGCCCACAGTAAAGGCACGCTCCCGTCTGAACCCGACGTAGTCTCTCCTCCGGTGAGATCCGGGTTCGCCCGATCTGCATGAGTTCGGCCGGAGAGCCGGTGGAGGTGGTTAGAACAGGAGCATTGTAGGTCTTGGGCTGGGGTGGGGTAGGGACGCGGTGCCTTTGTCGGAGGCGTGCATCCACTCGCCCTGCTAGATTCATTAGACCATTGAGGTCTTCAGGGAGCTGCTGGGAGACTATTTGATCCTTGACTGACTCTGAAAGTCCATTCAAGAAGCTGTCATACAAGGCCTGGGCATCCCATTCAGTAGCAGCCGCCAAGGTTCGGAACTCGATGGCATAGTCATAAGTAGATCTAGAACTCTGACGAAGCTTCAGCAGTTGCCTCGCGGCCTCCCTACCGGCGTACGAGCGATCAAAGACCCTCTTCATCTCCTCAGTGAAAGCGCTGAAGGTAGCACAGCAAGGATTGTTAGCATCCCAGACTGCAGTCCCCCACTCACGGGCTCTGTCTGTGAGGAGGGTGATGATATAAGCCACCTTAGAGCGTTCGTTAGGGAAGGTTGAGGGTTGGAGCTCTAGTGACAGAGAACACTGAGACAGGAAGGAACGACATGTTACGGGATCACCATTGTATGGTTGAGGGTTGGGCAGGCGAGGTTCGTGCCGGGCCGGGGGTGTCGAAGTAGAAGGAAGAGCAGTGCATACCTGTTGAAACTGGGTCGACAGCTGAGACAAAGTCTGGGAGATCTGCTGGAGACTTTGCCGTTGGGAATTAATCAAAGCTCCTTGCTGGGCCGACCGTCTGACGCAATCGGGCATCAGAACGTGCACTAGACCTGAGCTGAAGCCTGGTTTGAGGGCTAGGTCTGGGGCGAGAGGTGTCCGCTGGGTCCGTCATGGCCGCAGTATACTGTCACGGGCGGTTCAGAGATGGCTGAGCTGAAGTGAACCCAATAGCAGACAAGCAGTGATTAACTGGCAGAAAATAATGTTTAACCTTTATTTTACATACACTGAGACTTGTGTAAGCAGATGCAGCAGGAGCAGGAGAGAGAAGCAGTGGCTGTGTGTGCTTAGTGACTGGGAGAGAGGGGAAGCCTTTAATGACGCGAGCGGAGGCGGGGCTATGACGCGAGGGAATCTCCACAATCCCGGAAGTCAAATGCCGGGAATCCTCTCGGATCTTTATGAGCGATTCCTCTTTGTCAATCCGCTTAGCACGTAGAGGTTGGAGGAATGCAGCAGCTTGTTCTCTTCGGCGCGCACCGCGGTTGTCCCTCTCCTTTGTTTTAAGGCGAAGATCGGCGCGCACCGCGAATATATTCCCTCCGCGAACACGGGAGCGCTCGAATGCGGAAATGCTCGCGTCGGTGGAGAACAGCCGGCTGGCGAAGAAGGCGAAGTGGTGGCTGGAAGAATCGTCTTTGTCCAGGCTAAAGTCGGTATCCGATAATCCAGCAGCGAGAGCAAACAAATCCAAACCGTGAGTACAAATCCGAATCCTGAAAGCATGCGAGGTCATACACAAAGATCAGTCCGACAATGACAGAAGTACCAGGAGGGGCGTAGGCGAGAGAGAAGTCCGAGAAACAGGCAGGGTCGATAACAGGCTAGGGTAAACTGAGAACTACTTGACAAAATAAACACGAGGCACACGAGTAAGATACTGCGGCACTGAATGGTCTTCTCAGCGTGCTTAAAAAGCCTAGAGATGATTGCATGATCAGGTTCAGGTGTGCTCGAGCGGCAGGTGAGCTTGCTGGAGGAAAAACCTGGAGTGGAGTTTTAGGGTTTGGACGTGCTGGGTTGATCTGGCTGGCATGTGACACCCCTCTCTTATTCCCCTCGCTGTTAAACCCCTATCTCACCTATGTGGTTTGACTATGAGAGGACCGATGCACGGAAAGATGGAAACCTAATCACAGCGCCAAAAATCACGGTGAATCATGATGAACTGCACTTACGGCCACCGCACAAAACCACGTAGGTGAGATAGGGGTAATAGTAGTTAACAGATTATGGGCCAAACTTCGCTAAGTGATGATGGCATAATAATTATAAAGGTCTTGACTAAAACAACATGCATGAGGAATCACAAAGGAGTTTTAATTTTCTGCAATGGAAATGTCTAGCTAGTTACTTTTCTCAGAAAGTAACGCTGTGATGTAATTTACTTACTTTTTAAAGACAGTTATTTTGTAATGTCCCCCAACACTGCCAGAGAGATGTTGAAGATGTTGGTAAGTACATCCACCAGCTGTTCAGCACATTCTCTAAGGACTCTGCCAGGCATGTTGTGGGTTGCGTAGATTTTTCCTCACATCAGCCGTGTTGAGACACAGCACCTGGACGGTGGTCTTCCTCGCTGTCACGTCATTCTGCACGTCGAACCAAGCTATTCAGCACATCTGGAAGGAGCCGCCACTGTCACAGGCAGGTCATGATGTCCTGTAGTTGACGATGCCTTGTATGCTCTTTCACATGCCCCATGTGTCACACTATTTCTGAAGTGGTTGTGCATGCTTCTCCTCTCTGTTGGCCCGGGACAGTTTGGCCCTTGCTGTTCTTATGGCCACCTTATCCTTCACTCTGACTGAAGACAGAGACTTCACCACGTCATTCTCAGTCACATTATCGGTGCACTTGTTGATGTAGCTGGTCACTGATGACGTATACTTCTCCAAGTTGGCAGCTTCCTTAAACATTTTCCAGTCAGTGTTCTCAAATCAGTCCTGAAGTGCAGAGATGTTTTAGAACTGGTTCCGAATGCCTGACTAGTGGTCTGTTTGCTGCAATTAGCATAACACAGATGTGGTCTGAGTAGCCGAGGTGGGGGTGGGACTCTGCCCGATCTTCGTCATGGGTGTTTGTGTAAACAAAATCCAGTGTGTTGCAAAGTCCACATACTGATGGAATCTGGGGAGCAGTGACTTGAGATTTACATGGTTGAAATCTCCAGCAACAATAAACAGTCCATCGGGGTGTGTCCAAGGTTTAATTGTATATTTATTTGTATTATGTTCTAAAACTAGTTAAAGAGAACTCAGTTAAACAAATAAAATTTTAAAACATTATAGTTTTTACATTTGTTCATTAAGCAAAATGATTCATAATTGAATATCACTGTGTTTCAATCTCAACTCCTAAATCCCAGCCACTGTTGGGCCCTTGAGCAAGGCCCTTCACCCTCAGCTACTCAGATGTATAAATAAGCAACGTAAATCACTTTGGATAAGGGCCTCTGCCAAGTGCCATAAATGTAAATGTAATACAAATTTACCTCTATGAGCAAGAGTTAATTTAAAGGTATAATTAAGTCATTCAATCAGTGGGATGACAATCAGCCATTAGATTACCATGCTGTCCACTGTTTTAAGAACATGAGTTTTGGTCTTCATTACTGAGGTCTGGTTATCACCAAATGTGGTATGAATTGATCAAGGGAGATTCCTTAGGATCTCAGAAAAAGAGTTATTAATCCCCAGAGATGGCGGCGCGGTGGTGTAGTGGTTAGCACTGTCGCCTTGCACCTCCAGGGTCTGGGTTCGATTCCCCGGCCAGGCTCGATTCCCGTCTCTGTGTGCATGGAGTTTGCATGTTCTCCCCGTGCTTGGTGGGTTTCCTCCGGGTACTCCGGTTTCTCCCACAGTCCAAAGATATGCAGGTTAGGCTAATTGGCGTTCCTAAATTGCCCGTAGTGTGTGATTGGGTGTGTGAGTGTGTGTATGTGTGTGTGCCCTGCGATGGATTGGCACCCTGTCCAGGGTGTACCCCGCCTAGTGCCCGAAGTCTCCTGGGATAGGCTCCAGGTCCCCCGCGACCCTGAACACAGGATTAAGCGGTATAGAAAATGAATGAATGAATGAATAATCCCCAGAGGGGCTGAAAGAGGTTACAAAACCATTTCTTATTTATTTGGCCTTCACCAATCCACTGTAAGGCAGATGATATACAAATGAAGGAAATTCATCACCACTGTTAAACTGTTTCCTAATGTTCGTGCAGCAAATCTTTCTCAGTTAAAAAATTATAAAGCTATACTTTTTGAATTGTTTGTTTAATTGGGTTCATGGCTGGTTTTAAGACTTAGAAAGGGATCTGATCATATTTCAGCTCAAATTTATGCCAAAATACAGAAAATTGTTTATAATATTTTTAGAGCACTATTGTGATATACATAGTTATAGTCTGGTTAAAAAAAGATGTTGTCTTCTCTTAGTGATCATCCCATTGCCCTTACTCATACACACAACTAAAACTGCACCTTCATGTGATTCATACTCATAATTTAACTACATTTGGACTCTGCTAAAACCCCTGACATGACTCAGCCTGGGGATTGGGTTCATGTATTGTGCTAAATTAGATGCAGGCTACGTTCACACTGCAGGCCAAGGGTGACGATGTATAATTTACTGAGCAAATCCGAAACTTTTCGTGTTATGTTTATCAACGTGCCCTATATCTGACATTAGTCTCAATTGATTGTGCTCCTAAACTGACCCTATATGAGCAAAGGAACGCTTGTGTCCCTGTGTTAAACTTCCTGAAAAAAGAGCATGTTTTCCTAATTTGGAATTATGACAAATATGGACTTGGATTGATGAGTCACACTGGTGGCATAGTGGTTACACAGTGTCCTTGCACCTTCAGGGTTGAGGGTTCGAGTCTTGCCTCAGGTCTGTGTGTGTGGAGTTTGTATGTTACTTCATTGCTCTGGTTTCCTCCCCTAGTCTAAAGACATGCAGATTAGGTGTTTCCAATTTGTAGCCTAGTCAATTTGAGTTTGCTCTTGTACCCTGCAGTGGGTTGACACCCTATCCGGAGTATACCCCGCCTAATGCCCCGAGTCTGCTGGGATACTCCCCAGGCCTCCCATGACCCTGACCAGAATAATCAGTAGAGAGAGAGTGAGTGAGAGATCTGTCACATAACAAATATAATATTAAAATCTGCTTTCAAAACATCTGTCACATAATAAATAGAAAATCTAAATATTCTTTCGATGAGGCCTGCAGTGCGAAGTAGCTTAAAACTCAAACGGCAAACTCTGAATCACATGTATCACTACCATATTAAAAAAAATACACTACTGCTTTTGTCTTTGTAGGGCATGACGACGCTTCACTGGGCATCCTTCCATAACCGCCCGGAGCATGTTCAGGCCCTGCTGCAAAAAGGGGCAGATCCCACACTGGTCGATAAAGACTTTAAAACTGCACTTCACTGGGCTGTGCAGGTAGGAATGTCACACTGGTTTCTTTTAAATAAATTGTTGAATCATTTGCCAATGAAAATTGTTTCTAGAATGTACCTAAAATGTGCATGAACTCACTTTTCCACTAACTGCAGAAAAGGTGAGGCATCACAAAATGTCACTACATTGTAAATTTTCCATGGACAGGACGGAAGACATCAATAGCACACTGTAACAAATTGATTTAAATTTACAGGACTTTTTTTTACAGTTTCCAACTGTTTTTTCGAAATACTGCACATTACTGTAAAAGAAACAGCATTACTGTGATTTACAATATTTAACTGTAAATATTGTATTTACAGGTTAATACACTACAGTATACAGTATTTAATCAACATACTTTAATGAAAACTTCAGTAAGTGCAAGTACTTTTGCTGATTTTGTGGGCCTCCGAGTGGCGCAGTAGGTTAAAGCGCTTGCCCTATCATCCGGAGATTGCTGATTCGAACCCCGGCTGATGTTCAATTGGACGCGACTAGATTGGGGAGAAAATCGGGGGGAAAGAATTGGGCAGGACTAAAAAAAAATATATTTTTTTAAATGCTGTTAAAAATACAAGTTGTCAGAATAATTATTTACCTCTAAAATACAGTAAACAGTTCAAAATCACAGTAATAAACTGTATATCAAAATACAGCAATTTACTGTAGTCTATTTCTACAGTACAAATACTGTAATAAAACAGCATTTTACTGGCAAAACTGCTGCCAGTAATTTACTGTAATTTTACATGAAAATTTTCATGTACAGTCATGTTCAATTTAATTCTCACATCAGCTGATTTTCTGACTTGCGTCACTGTCTGTCTTTCGTACTGAGATATATTTTAAATTATGGGGTTTAAGTATATAACCTGAGACCAGTTACGGGCATAAGCTAAACAATTGCTACAAACATACGTAGTCAGCTCTTACTGTAAGTCTGCCACTAATTACAGTGAGAAAAAACATTTAAGCAGTATTAAAATTAAATTACTGGCAGTAGATATCATGTGATATTTATTTATTCATAGACATTATCTAAGAATTATACAAGACAGGGAATACTGGTATAGGTTACAATTTAATTAAATTTGTATCCATTTTCAATTGCCTTTAATGGTGTGGAATTCTGTAGACCACTATCTAGTAACTGTTTAGAGGAATCCCATAACGAGCCGAGTTTCAACAGCATACAGTCTTATCTCAATCTTACTCAATCTAGCAGCTCGTTTTTAACCATTTTTAAATATACAAAGTTATTTAAATGGGTTCGAGGTAATATCATTAACCAGTAAATATTTTACAGCCACATGTGAAAAACAACATTAGGCTCTAAACTATCCCAGATGGCCACAATACACACCAGGGCATTGTGAACCAGGGGTAGCTCAGTGGTTAAGGCATTGGACTATGGTTTGGGAGATCTCAGGTTAAAATCCCACAACCACCAAGTTGCCACTGTTGGGCCCTTGAGCAAGGTCCTTAACCCTCAACTGCTCAGATGTGTAATGAGATAAGAATGTAAGTCGCTCTGGATAAGAGCGTCTGCCAAATGCCTAAATGTGAACAGGAAAGATTCAGAAATCCCGCCCTGGAAAAACACCACTTAACCAACAGCGCATACTTTGTACTATAGGAGGAAAGCAGATTCCTTAAGGGAAACCCACCAAGCACAGGGAGAACATGCAAACTCCACACACAGAATGAACAAACTAAGCTAATCGTGTTTATTCTGTTCAATTCTGGACATTATTCAATAGAATAGGATCTGACCTCATCACTTCAATAAGGAGAATCTTGATTGGTGCATGAAAGATTTGCAATCCCATTAAAATTTCCTTTACTTTTGCCTAAAGTGTGAGCTGAAATATTAAGTCGTAAAGAGAACATAATTAAAAAACAATATTATATGTGGTCATTTATTTACTGGAAAATAATCCAAAAGTACAAAAGTATATAAAACTCTAATCAAGTGTAATAAATGATCTAGTCTATACATAATTCATTCATTCATTTTCTATACCGCTTAATCCTGTGTTCAGGGTCGCGGGGGACCTGGAGCCTATCCCAGGAGACTTCGGGCACTAGGCGGGGTACACCCTGGACAGGGTGCCAATCCATTGCAGGGCACACACACATACACACACTCACACACCCAATCACACACTACGGGCAATTTAGGAACGCCAATTAGCCTAACCTGCATATCTTTGGACTGTGGGAGGAAACCGGAGTACCCGGAGGAAACCCACCAAGCACGGGGAGAACATGCAAACTCCATGCACACAGAGACGGGAATCGAGCCTGGCCGGGGAATCGAACCCGGACCCTGGAGGTGCAAGGCGACAGTGCTGTCTATACATAATATTAGATATAAAATTCTAATGAATGACAGTGATAAACTTAACTCAGTGTCTTTTACAGTCATTTAACCCACTGTGTGGCCCATAAAAAAATTACAGTTGTAAACAGAGCAATGAACAAACCTATAATTATTTTTCATTATTGAATGTAATAATGAAAGTCAAAGGTTCAGTTAGCACAAAGAGAAATAAATCAGGACATTCTCTCTCTCTCTCTCTCTCTCTGTCTCTCTCTCTGACACGTGTGCACATGTGTTTGCTTACTCACTTTAAAACAAATCAATTTCCCGTACACTGTGCATGATTTATGGGCTACAGGGAGCTACTATCAATACGCAGAAGTTTCCAGGAACTTTCTAAACGCCTAGAGATTTTTCTTATTCTCCACCGTTCTCAGCATATAAAATGGCTGTTTCCCATTCATTTCTGACATACAGACATCAATCCAAAACCCTCTTTCCCTTTACCCATTATTGTGCTATATCTAACAATAGAAATGTATGTCACGCCAAAGAGGACATGCTTTTTTAAATAAGAAGTTTATTTACTTTACCTTTTCTTTAACTTTACCTTTATATTTTAAAGGAAAAACCTGATACATAGCACCACTAAAGACTCTTTCCAAAAAATGCTAGCTAAACATCTCAACATATCTATGATTAGAAGTCCATGTGTAAATTACTAAAGAATCTTAATTTTAAAATTAATCAGCATCTTCTGACCGCAAAGAATCTACCATACTGTACAACAGCCCTGTGGTATAAATTCTCATATTACACAGTACTAGTTAAATAAATAATTTTAGCCCTTATACCTAAAACACCATGGTTTTAGAGTTATTTGAATCATAGGGACTGCACTGTGTGTTTATGAGACACCTCATACTAGGCTCTCACAAGATTAACACAATCAGCATTAATTTACCCAAACTAATTTCCCTTTCACTCAATCAATTACCGGAAGCTAATAGAGCGGGCATCATCTTTTCATTCTTTTATTTAAAACGTCAGCCACTAAAGTGAGGCTTTTTGTTGTTTACACGTTTGGCAGAGTGGTAGCAGATTTATGTGCTCACTAATTCTCGACCATCACCTTGGTTCCACCGTTATAAACTACGACGACGAGAACGGCAAGACCTGCGTTCACATTGCAGCCGCAGCAGGTTTCAGTGACATCATTTATGAGCTTGCACGTGTCCCTGAAACTAATCTGCAGGCTCTGGATGTGGATGAGAGGTAAGATACAGGTGGTACTGTAAATCTTCATGTCTTATGATTACATTCACCATATAAACTCTGACTATTTTGAAATGCATCTTGCATTGTTTCCTTTTCTATGATTTAGGAAAGGAAACAATGCAAAAGATACATCAAAACTAGCCTTAAATCAATATGTTTCGCCAGGAACTAAGAGTAGTTCTACAATGTAACAGCAACATTATGGAAAATCACTAGGGTTCTGAAAACTATCTAGATGATCACCAGCCAGATCGATCTTATTTACTCTTTAATTTACCCAGAAGTAATATATTCACTTTTCAATTCTAGTTAAGATGCAGAACATAATTTCTGATCAGAGTCTAAATGAAAAACATATTGGTGAGGGGTTTCATTTAATGTTTTCTAATTTCGTTTTGGTTTAATTTAAACATAGCCATATCACTGATATCATTCAGTATCTAACCGCACACTCATATGTGCGTTTTTAAAAATCTACAACGCCATCTGTTGAATTTCTGATTTAACTAAAAGTTTTATGTGTTACAGTGAAGTGCTCATATTGAAGGTGTGAGGTTAAGTTATTATATCTATATTAAGTAGGTTTTAATTGCACACTCATAACTGCGTATTAAAAAAACGTAGACCACAATCTGTTGATTTTTTTACATGGACTAATGATTTTTTCATGGTATATTTTTTACAAATGATTTTATGTTTTCCATTTAAATTTCAGATTAGCATACAGTATCTTCACTTCCCATGGGCCGATTGCCATGAAACAAAGCCTATAAATGTTAACTTAAGCATGGCCAAATACATCTGTGAAAACCCCATTAAGATTTGTTCAGTAGTTTTTTCGTAATGCGTGCACAAACAAGCACAGACAAAAATTCCTAAAAACATCTTGATGTGTTCTATTACTTATCTTAAATTATTTTTTACTCATTATTCCCAGTGTAACTAGATTAAATTATGTGTTTGCTGTATTGCTTAAGCCCCTGAATTAACCACTCCTTCTGCAATCTGATTTAAATACTGTTCATCAGTCGGTCATTAAGTGCTATGGAATTCGTAAATGTAAGATTGTTTTTGGCTCATATGACATCCATGCATTGTTGTTTCTGCAAAACCCGTATTAGGACGCCTCTTCACTGGGCAGCTGCAGCAGGAAAGGAGGAGTGTGTGCAAGCTTTGTTACATCTGGGTGTGGAGCCCGGGCCAAGAGACATAAATGAGAACACGCCACTGACGTATGCCATGTACTGTGGCCACACTTCCTGCATCAAACTGCTATCAGCCAACAGCAGGTTAGAGTTATTACTTAAAAAGTCCCCTTTAAATGATCTTCCTGCAAAAAAAAGCTCAATGCATGATTAGTGATTTACGCTTTCTCTGAGAATGCACTACCTTCTACAGCTTGTATAGGAATCTATAAATTCAATCATGCCAATTCAACTGAATCCATTTAGTGTGTGCCAGCATATTAAGTGATTTAACAGCTAAAGATGGTCAGTGAAAACAAAATTTTCCCCGTTCGAAAAGGGAAACACAGCTACTCTTACAGTTACAAAGCAGAACAGAGTCCACCGTCCACTCCAAATGTGCTGAAGTGAGAGTAAAATTTACATTATTATGGGAAGTATGAACAACTGCGCTGAGTGGAAGTGAGACAGATGATGAGAATGGTCCTTTTTGAATTACATCCACGTGTTTGATACAGCGCAGTGTTCAGCAATGTTTGTAACTTGCAGTGTTTGCAACCTTCAACTTTGCAAGGCAGTGGTAGCGATCAAGGCTTTTGTGATACTAGGCCACTCATCAAAGGTTCAAATCCCAGAGTTCAAATCCCAGCATCACCAAGATGCCAAAGTTGGGCCCTTGAGCAAGGTGTTTAATCCTCTATTGATTGGTTGTACCATTAGCAATTTTAAGTCACTAAAAACCGCACCAGGTAAGGTATATGTAAATGTATGCATCTCTTGTGATTAGTGTACAAATAATACTCAAAAACACCTAATACACAACTAAATTATTAAACACACAAAAATGAATGCCAACGGTTATACAGAATGTCTATATACTATACACTATCATTTTTATTCATTAATTCAAGACAAGGTTTAGCTTTAATCTGCTGTACACTGTCTATTATTTTAATTTTGAAAGGACTGATCTTACTGATCTGAATCTGAGTATTTAAAGCATTTTAAAACTTCCCTCAGCAAACCATGAGTTACCAATGCTGTGTGGCAACCTGCAAATTTTTCACAAAGGGAAATTCTGACATTTTCATCTATATATATTTCTGACCACTACAGGATTTCCTGAACTGTTACTCTTTTGCATTTGTCAACATCAGAAAGTGCCCTAGGGGCAACACATTTGAATAACCGGTGTCTGATCTACTAACTGACTTGGCTTTTGATCAAACCAGTGGCGTGCAACTAACCACAGGCCTGATTAAAGTGTGACATTCACTATGTAAGGAAATCACACCAACCTCATGCCTTTGCTAACACTATTTTTGCAGAAAGACAGTCTAGACAGCATTAAAAAAAAGTATTTTGTCTGTTTGTTTTAGACCTTCAGAAACATGTTAATAACATCTCATGATCTTACTTGTGTGCAGGCCAGAGTCAACCAGGCAGCTACTTTCACAAAGCAGTGACGCTGCTATCAGAAAAGAGGGCAAATTTCGCGTACTAAACCATATCTTCTCGTGTAAAAAGAAGAAAGAACTGCATGCCGCACGGCAAAGGGACCTTAGCCGGGAGCGCCATCTGCAAGAAGAGACCTCTGAAGTAGACGACATCATCACCATGTTTGACTGCATTGTTGAACCCCCGGTTAAAGATGACAGCAAAAAACAGTCTAATGAACCTGAAAGGTTTGAAGACCCCACTCCAAGGGACCACAAGAGCCTACCTCCTATACGCACACAGAGTCTTCCACCTATCACTCTGGGAAACTCTTTGTTAACTAACTTGCACAATGCATCACATAGAACTGTGTCAGGGCAAATTAGTCATTTGGCCCACAGGTCGCAGAAGAGCAAGAGCGAACATGACCTGTTTGACAGCAAGACAAAGACTCAGAAAGCCACGGGGCCTTCCTGGAAAACTGAATCCAGTCAGTTGCTAAACCACAAGGCTTTGGTGTCATCTCCATCTGACAGGATGCTGTTGCACGAAATACCAAGTCCTATAGATGTGCTTTGCTCCAACCACACACCATATATTCAGAGAAATGATCAAGGTGAGTTTCAAAGCCTACATCTATCCCTGAAACTATTTCAACAGCATGCATGTGATGTCTCTTTTGCCTCTTTTTTCCATTTGAACAGTTGCAAATACTCATCTGGTACCTCTGCGAATGAGAGACTCAGCATTGACACGAAACAGCTTGGCTCCCATTCGTGACCACTGTACTCACAGATGTAAGCTATTCATTAAATATCTCCACCAATATTTTGCTTATAAAAATGCCGCAATATCAATATCTAATACCACATGCCATGCGATGCAACAATACCATGTGACATGACTACCATCTGCCGTCAAAACAGCAACAGAAAAGTGACATATTTGAAAATTAATAGTTACAATCAAAGCTAAGAATTCTGCTAACTGTGCTCGATATCATCATGTAGTACTACAGAATCTTCTTATTATACAAGCAACCTGCTGAAACGTTTCTCTGCGTTTAAACAGTATCTTTAATAGAAAGCTTGAATGAAGCTGACCTTTTGGTGCAGAACATTATCAGCCAGACCCAGGAAGTCAGCCTGCTGAAGAAATGTGAGAGTTCATTTCAATTTTGTGAGCATAGAGACATGTGCTCCTGCTACATGCTCTACAACTAAATGTCAAGGTGTAATTCATGACGCCTTGTGCTCATTTTTTAGTGTCTGTGCTCTCTGATAGTGCTCTGACAGTGATCAGGTTGGCCGCCCTCACATTCTGTGTTAAACATAATGCCATGACAACTCTAAAGATTCATTGGGGAGTTCATTGCTTCCAGCAAACATCAGCAACCAGCATACTGTACATGTTATGTAATACTAAACAATTTTGTAATTGCTCTATCAGTTTTGGTATTGAGAAATATATAAAAAGATGTATCCAGTGAAGTTATGCATGTGTCTTACTTCGTTTGCAAGTTGGGTGAAGAAATGTGCATTTAGACAATTCTTTTTAATATCTATTTTAGATAAATTGAAGCTGTATCAAACATACATTAATATACAATATGTACAAATTGCTTTTCTTCTTCTTCAGTCTCTTTGCCTCCTGACCAGGTCTCTCAGGGAGTCAGAAAGTCCAAATCCCTGCCCTTAAGCTCTCTTGGACGCAGTTTAGCAGGACTCCCGCCTCCTTTAACATCTAAGAGTCACAGACCAGCCATTCATCAGAGTCTGTCTCTGTGTTCCTTTCCTCCTCCTCTGAGCACCGAGCCGTTGCGAAACATGCAAGTTCTTCCCGCTATCCCACCTCAAAGGAAACGAAGCCCATCACCTCCAAATCTTCTAGAGACGACTGAGATTAACACAGACAGAAGAACCTGATTGCACTTTCTGACTCAGTTTCTGAGTCTTTGTCTTTGCTGTCAAAAAGGAAGAAACACAAACAAAAGGGCTGACCTTTTCTCAGCCACATTAAACCTGGTTTCTGTTTCACTATGATCTTCAGGTTTTATTGGATTGTTTGAACAGTCAGTAAACCGTCTGCATATATTTTCACGAGAAGGAAGAGTTTCATTGCCATTGTTAAAATGTTTGATAAAGTTTATAAAGCTATCAGAATATTTTTTCACATTTTTACAAAATAATAGACTCTCTATTGTCTATGGCATGCACTGTGTAAAATTAGATTTCTGGTTTACCTCTATATTATTCACACATACCTGTAGGTTGATTATTTAAGTTATATATCTTAAATAATTTACATTAATAAATGGATGTGTAATTTTTTTTTGGAATATCACAATTCTTTCTTTAAACTGCTGTCAAGTGATGCTTATCTTAAAGACCGATGACAACTCGAAAGTTCATTCGAAAGTTCAGCTGAGCTCATATGAAGCTTCTGTAACGGTACGCCGGGTCACGCCCACGGCTCGAGCCAAGCCATGACTTTTATAATAGCAATTTGCATATACTCCAGAATGTTATGAAGAGTGATCAGATGAATTGCATAGTCCTTCTTTGCCATGAAAATTAACTTAGTCCCAAAAAAACCTTTTCACAGCATTTCATTGCTGTCATTAAAGGACCTGCTGAGATCATTTCAGTAATCGTCCTGTTAACTCAGGTGGGAATGTTGACGAGCACGAGGCTGGAGATCATTATGTCAGGCTGATTGGGTTAGCATGGCAGACTTGACATGTTAAAAGGAGGGTGATGCTTGAAATCATTGTTCTTCCATTGTTAATCATGGTGACCTGCAAAGAAACGCGTGCAGCCATCATTGCGTTGCATAAAAATGGCTTCACAGGCAAGGATATTGTGGCTACTTACTTGCACCTAAATGATCAATTTATAGGATGATCAAGAACTTCAAGTAAAGAGGTTCAATTCTTGTTAAGAAGGCTTCAGGACGTCCAAGAAAGTCCAGCAAGCGCCAGGATCGTCTCCTAAAGAGGATTCAGCTGCGGGATCAGAGTGACACCAGTGCAGAGCTGCTCAGGAATGGCAGCAGGCAGGTGTGAGCGCATCTGCTGCACAGTGAGGCGAAGACTTTTGGAAGATGGCCTGGTGTCAAGAAGGGCAGCAAAGAAGCCACTTTTCTCCAAAAAAAACATCAGGGACAGTTTGATCTTCTGCAGAAAGTATGGTGAATGGACTGCTGAGGACTGGGGCAAAGTCATATTCTCTGATGAAGCCGCTTTCCGCTTGTTTGGGGCATCTGGAAAAAGGCTTGTCCGGAGAAGAAAAGGTGAGCGCTACCATCGGTCCAGTGTCATGCCAACAGCAAAGCATCCTGAGACCATTCATGTGTGGGGTTGCTTCTCATCCAAGGGAGTGGGCTCACTCACAATTTTGACCAAAAACACAGCCATGAATAAAGAATGGTACCAAAACACCCTCCAACAGCAACTTCTTCCAACAATCCAACAACAGTTTAGTGAAGAACAATGCATTTTCCAGCACGATGGCGCACCGTGCCATAAGGCAAAAGTGATAATTACGTGGCTCAGGGACCAAAACGTTGAAATTTTGTGTTCATGGCCTGGAAACTCCCCAGATCTTAATCCCATTGAGAACTTATGGTTAATCCTCAAGAGGCAGGTGGACAAAGAAAAATCCCACTAATTCTGACAAACTCCAAGAAGTGATTATGAAAGAATGATTAGGAAAAAATTTTAATTTGAAAATTTGAATTTGAATGGATTGCTATCAGTCAGGATTTGGCCCAGTAGATGATTGAGAGCCCAATCGAATTGGAGGTCCTGAAAAAGAAGGGCCAACACTGCAAATACTGACTCTGCATAAATGTCATGTAATTGTCGATAAAAGCCTTTGAAACGTATGAAGTGCTTGTAATTATATTTCAGTACATCACAGAAACAACTGAAACAAATATCTAAAAGCAGCTTAGCAGCAAACTTTGTGAAAACTAATATTTGTGTTATTCTCAAAACTTTTAGCCACGACTGTACAGTAAGTCTCGCACAAGCAACCACTCATTGCTGAATTATTGTGTGCTACAAGCACTGTGTTTTTGTGTCTAGTGTACTTTGTTTGCCTAGAATACTTTGTTGTTTCATGCTTTTGACCCCTTTTTGCCCCCCTGGTTACGTCTCTTCGCTTTACGACTTGAAATTGTCTGCTATGTTGACTGATTACCTGGCTTTGATCTTTTGCTTCTGTTTCTGACTTTGACTCTGCTTTAACCCCCAGGGTTCCTTAACCTGCGTGCCGGATTCAGCATGCATGCTGCAGCTCTGACCTACTCACACACCCGCAGCTTTGATCTCCCCACACAGCCGTGCTCTCTGCGCGTTGGACACTGCACGCACGCTGCAGCTTCAAACTGCCCACACAGCTGCGCTCTCTGTGTGTTAGACACTGCACATGCACTACAGCTTTGATCTCCTCACACAGCTGCGCTCTCTGTGTGTTAGACACTGCACGCGCACTGCAGCTTTGATCTCCCCACACAGCTGCGCTCTCTGTGCGTTAGACACTGCACATGCACTGCAGCTTGATCTCCTCATACAGCGAACACCAAGGAGAGATTCAGCAGTTAATCAAAACCTGAGATCTATGGCGGACACCTTCTCTTCTCTCGCTTCCCGGATTGAACAGCTTTAGGTCCCATCACCTCCAGTTCAAGTTCCGCCTCCTCCTATTAGGGAACCTCGCTTGCCGCCCCCTCAGTCCTACAGCGGAGAACTTGGCACCTGCCGATCTTTCCTCTCCCAATGTTCACTGTCTCTTGAACTGCAAGCCTCAAAATTCCCCACTGAACGTTGGCACAATAGACTCACCAATAGGAACACGTTCACCTTATGATTATGCCATTGCATTCCGCACTCTGGCAGCCTCTTGTGGATGGAATGATTGTGCCATGTTTGACGTATTTTTTAACGGACTGAGTTAGGCCGTCAAGGATGAGTTGATCTCTCAAGAGCACCCTACAGATTTAAATGGGCTCATGGATCTAGCTGGCCGCATCAATGCGCGTCTTCGACTCAGACGTCGGGAACACACTCAACCCCTGGCAAGAGCTAAATCGACCACCCCCCCCCTCCACACACAAACCCCCGAGCTGAGCCTATGAAGGTCGACCAGACCCAGATCTCTCCCGAAGAGCGCCAACGTCGGCGGGATTAGCAAGCCTGCTTCTACTGCGGCCAAGTAGGTCATTTCCGCATTCAGTGTCCGTTAAAATAAAATGCCCTCCAATGAAACTGGGAGTCTTGGAGGGCCATTCTCAAGGAAACCTCTCAGGTCAACGCTCCTTACTACCCGTCATGATCGTCTGGAACAACCAAACCCAACCACTCAAGGCTCTCATTGACTCTGGATCAAATAAAAATTTTATTCGTCACATACACAGTCATGCACAGTACGATATGCAGTGAAATACTTATATGACCGCCGTTGACCTTAAAATTTTTTAGAAGTAAACAATTAAGACATAAATAGTGGAATAAAATTAAATAAGATAAAGAAGAGTAAGTTTAGCTATAGAACTTAAGAAATAGAACAAAATATAAAAATAAAATATATATATATAAGAAATACAGTATGTAGGCAGAAAAATAGCAATAAATTTAAATGGAAATGGAAATAAATGGAATGTCCAGAAAATGTGCAATTGTGCATGTATGTGCAAATGTGCAATGTCCATGTGTTTTTCGGTCTACAGCGTACCGGGGTATGTCAACTTTGCGTGAGTGAACAGATGAATAATGTCCTTAAGTGTTTATTTCTGTGTTGTGTGCAAAAATGCACAGATGATTATTCCTGTGTAGTGATCTGGTTTAGAGACCTTATCACCAGCGGGAAGAAGCTCCTCCTCAGTGTCTCTATATTGGCCTTCAGGGAGCGGAAGCACTTTCCTGACCGCAACAGAGAGAACAGTCCATTGCTGGGGTGGCTGAGGTCCTTCACGATCTTCCTGGCCTTGGTCCAGCACCACTTGCTGTTGATCAATTGCAGGTCAGGGAGCTTGATGCGGATGATGCGCTCAGCTGAATGCACCACCCTCTGTAGGGCTCGTCTGTCCTGCATGGTGCTCTTCCTGAACCAGGTTGTGATGTTTCTCATCAGGATGCTCTCTATGGTGCAGGATTAAAAGTTCCTGAGCACTCTGGACGGCAGTCTAAAGTCTCTCAAGCGTCTGAGGTGGTAGAGAGGCTGTCGGGCCTTTTTCACCACAGTGATAATGTGACAGGACCATGACAGGTCCTGTGTGATGTGAACACTGAGGTATCGGACGCTGTTCACTCTATCCTTTGGGTTCTCGTTGATGATGGGGGTCTAGTAGTTCCTTTCCTGCTTAGTGCTGAAGTCCACTATCAACTCCTTTGTCTTACTAACATTTAGAAGGAGGTTGTTCCTCTGGCACACGTATGACTACACGTACACGTATGATTGTGTGGCCACGGGGCTCAGAACACAACCCTGGGGGGCTCCAGTGCTGAGACATGCCCACCCATCCTTACTGCCTGTGGTCTGCCAGTTAGGAAATTAGAGATCCACTGGCACTGAGATGAGCTGAGTCCCAGGTGCTCCAGCTTGGTGGTGAGTGTGCACTGCATCTGCACCCATCCGAATCATCCCAGACCCTTACCTTCAGCTCGTGGTGGAGGTGAACGCCTCTGAATCAGGGGTTGCGACAGAGAGGAACTATGACATAGAAGATCGAGAGCAGTTGGTGGTAAAACTAGCGCTATAGAAGTGGAGACATTGGTTGGAGGGAGCTGCTTCTCCGTTCTTAGTCTGGACTGACCATAAGAACCTAGAGTATCTTAGGTCAGCCAAGAGGCTCAACGCCCGCCAAGCCAGGTGTCATCTATTCTTTTCCCGCTTCAACTTCATGCTCTAGTATCGTTCAGACAATCCTGCCTCCTCATTGCCTTGTGGCAGCCACACTCCTGGATATCTAAACGCAGGTGAAGAGGGCGATCAATGAGGAACCAGGTCTGAGCAACTTCCCCTCCCGGCCTCCCAGGGTCCGTCCGACCTCTAGTGTTGGAGTGGGGACATAGCTCTTGACTTGCCTGTCACCCTATCCGCACCCGCCCTATCCTATACATTCTCCAGCAACGGTTCTGGTGGTCATCTATGAGGGGTGATGTTCAGGGGTTCGTGGCAGCCTGTGATACTTGCATTAGGAACAAGTCAATCAACAAACCCCCTGCTGATTTTCTGAACCCTCTCCCAGCTCCTCACCGACCTTGGTCTCATATCACCCTGGATTTCGTCACCGGTCTCCCCAACTCTGATGGCAACACTTGCATTCTGACCATAGTACATAGCTTCTTCAAGTCTGCTCATTTCGTTCCCTCCAAGGAAATGGCTGAATTGATGATCCTCCACGTCTTCCGTAAGCATGGTCTTCCCTTCGACATTGTCTCCGACCGCGGCCCCCAGTTCTCAGCAGAGTTCTGGAAAGCTTTTTGCAAACTAATCGGAGCAACACTCAGTCTATCCTCTGGCTATCACCCTCAGTCAAATGGACAGACAGAGAGACTGAACCAGGAATTGGCTTAGGCTCTAAGGTGCATGGCGTCACGAGATGCAGCAACTTGGAGCAGGACACTACCCTGGATTGAGTATGCGCACAACTCACTACCGACCTCCTCCACAGGCCTCTCTCCATTCCATGTCCACCTATCCTTACTGCCTGTGGTCTGCCAGTTAGGAAATTAGAGATCCACTGGCACAGAGATGAGCTGAGTCCCAGGTGCTCCAGCTTGGTGGTGAGTGTGCACTGCATCTGCACCCATCTGAATCATCCCAGACACTTACAGTACCTTCAGCTCGTGGTGGAGGTGGACGCCTCTGAGTCAGGGGTCGGGGCAGAGAGGAACTATGACATAGGAGATCGAGAGCTGTTGGTGGTAAAACTAGCTTTAGAGGAGTGGAGACACTGGTTGGAGGGAACTGCTTCTCCGTTCTTAGTCTGGACTGACCATAAAAACCTAGAGTATCTTAGGTCAACCAAGAGACTCAACGCCCATCAAGCCTGGTGGAGTCTATTCTACTCACTAGCGACCTCCTCCACAGGCCTCTCTCCATTCCAATGCTACTTGGGCTATCAGCCACCACAAGTAACTGTTTCTTCGGCCCTTTCTTTTGTACGCCGTTTTGAAGAGGGTTTTGTCCCAGGCCAGTACCTGTCTCCTACGCATTATCTGCACCTTCAAACGACAAGCTGACCAATGCCGCTCGGCAGACCCCAGGTACAGTACCTCATCGATTGGGAGGGGAGGGAAGAGAGAAGTTGGGTCCCCACCAGGTTCATTGTTGACCCAACGCTAATTGTTGAAGCTAGGATGCCAGATTCGCGCCCATAGGATGGGAGGTCATGTAACAGTTCGCCGGGTCACGCCCACAGTTCGAGCCAAGCCATGATCACCGCGACTCCTTTCCAAATTCCATTCCGCAGCTTCGGTTTTACCGCCTCATTCATGGGCTCAAGCACACCGGTTCCTCGTTTCAATCATCACTTTGCTCTATATAAGTGTCACATAAGCAATCACTCATTGCCGAATTATTGTGTGCTCCACGCTCTGTGTTTTTGTGTCTAATGTACTTTGTTTGCCTAGAATATTTTGTTGTGTCATGCTCTTGACCCCTTTTTGCCCCCCCCCCCCCCCCCCCCCCCCCCGCTTCTGCAGTCCCACTGAGCTACAGTTAATCGAGTTGGTGTCTTAAAAAGTTACAGGCTATCTAGTACGGATTTGTTGCTTTTTTTTTTTACCCCTGAACTAGCCGTATGTCTAATCGAAACTTTTTAAATACATTGTAACTTTGAAAGATATCACCTTAATTAGCTGAACTTGTGGAATATTTTGTTTGCTTACTGTACATCATACTTGCATTCTGGGTGACAGGAGCAGGGAAATTTATATTGACCAGGACTTAAAAAAGTTCAAACCATCCCTTTAATATGCAGAAGAGCCCCTTTGGCCCAAAACAAGTCATAGGTTGACATTTTGGGTAGTGAATTTCTAAATATTAAAATTCAGACCATGGATGCCAGCATGCCATATGCTGGCTTAGAAGTTGGCAACTCTTTGTGGTTGCATGCTGTTACCATGATGTGATTGGTTATTTAAAGTTCTCTCATTAGTAGTGCTGGCTGTATTATCTTGCAGGTTTCTTCTTTTTCTTCTTCTGGAAAAACTTTGGCACATAATAGTCACATACTGTTTGTCGTAGACCCATGAAAGAGGTGTCAAATCATGCGGCTTATTCAGGAATGGGGTGTTATGACTTTTCTAATAGGTGGGGGGAGAATTACAGCCTAAAAAATCTTAGAATTAACATTTAAATTAACTTTGACCAATTCTAATAGAGCAAGAATTTTGTAGAAATTAAAAATTTAGCACATTTGAAGAGGCTTGCAAGCTGTGTCAGAACATACCCCGCAAGATGGTATAAGTCGTACCCCTGGGGTGCAAGAGGTGCACAAATTTGCCCCATTGACAAATTATGGTAAATTACGTTTATGAAACAGGAAGTGCTCACAGTTGCATTCCTTGCTATGATACTGTAACTTTCATAGGAACTTTGAAACTGAACCTAACTGTGGTTCCCATTATCACAGTGGCTCAGGTAACCAATCAGTCTCTCAGGATCATTGTAAAGCTGTTAAGCCATGCTGTAGCAACCATTTTAAGAGCACCTTAGCAACCGATCCCCTAGACTATCATTATAAAAGGCCCAGAGGCCAGAGTTTTGCCACGGCAAGCACCACTCACATTTTCTTCAGAAAATGTACCTGTCTAGTTTTCCATTTGTAACTCCTGGACTAATATTTTTTAGTCCATGGATCGATTCCAGAAGGAGAAAAAATCATGGCTTGACTTCTGATTACAGAATAGGTACAGTATTTACATATTAGGCACAAATATGTATTATCCTGTTTGATTATAGGCGTCATTAGAATTTTTTTCTATTTCTACCCAGAGATGTTTCTGCAAAATCTACAGTAAAATGCAGATATGAAACATTTTGTATCGTATTTACATTGCACTTGACATAATTAGGACTTTCTCTTGTAGGTAT
Organism: Channallabes apus; assembly: GCA_030522415.1. Classification (NCBI taxonomy): domain Eukaryota; kingdom Metazoa; phylum Chordata; class Actinopteri; order Siluriformes; family Clariidae; genus Channallabes; species Channallabes apus. The sequence goes on from CM060120.1 coordinate 12,984,977, forward strand.
TTAATAATGATTTATACATATTGAATTAAAATGATCTATCAATTAAATAAAAACATGATAGGGAATACTGTCAATAAAAACAACTTGTTACAATGTTACAAAAAAGGACAAAAACATAAAGCATTTTTTATCTATGGGACAATGGGATCTCCTTCTAAAAATTAATGAATAACCCCTCATCAAAGGAAAAATGTAACATATCAAAGAGCACACAGTTTAATAAAACCTATTCATTTAGAATGTGGACCATGTATGTTCCTGTAAAGAATGCTACAGTAGAAAGTAAAATAAAATGTAATTCTTGCGGCTGGCACTATTGTCAGAGTTGCTGGAAAATTTTTTGACACCTTATGCTAAAATAGAAAATAGAGCCAATAACCATACTGTGGTAAATTAAATAATAATTACAACATGTTTACCAGCTCTGACAAATGAACTTTGCTTTCTGGATCTCTCCATGCTAATATTTATTTATTTAGTTATTTATGATAATGATGCAGAAGCATCAATATTTACCATCTGGGATTAAGCCTACACAGAGGAATCTAGTTTCTGTTGCTTAACCGAAATCTTCACAGTGACTCATGAAGCTATTCAATTGCAGCATTCATATGTAAGTAGTCAAGTATTTAAACTGGAACTAATATGTGCAAATATGTTCATTTTGAGTCAAATGCTTATTCCGGGATTTCCTGACCACACAAGCCAAACATCATGGCAAATTATAGATTTATATAAAATTTAATATCATATCAAGTGAAGTTTTGTGGATAAACTTTATTAAAGATTGTTTTTTTTTTTACATATTAAATTCAAGTGACCAGACAATTAAGACTTACAGATAAGGTAAAAAACATTACAGAGCATGCTATTATCAGACAAATAATCAACAGGGTGTTACTGGTTATTTTGAAATTTGATGTTATCAATTTAGTTCAGGTTGCTAAACTGAAATCTTCACAGTGATTCATGGTGCCACTAAATTGCAGCGTTCAAATATAAGAAGTCAAGTATTCAAATATATGACACTAATATGTACAAATACAGTAATATTTGTACATATTAGTACAGTGGAATCTTGGATTATGAGCATAATTTGTTCCTGAAGTGGGCTCGTATTCCAAAACACTTTCAAATTCAAATCAAATTTTCCCATTAGAAATAATAGAAACTCAAATTATTCATTCCACAGCCCAAAAACATAAATACATAAAAATAATTAACACAAAATATAAAGTAAAAATAAAACAAATTAACCTGCACTTTATCTTAAAAAAAAAGTTAAAATAAATCTCGTCAAAGAAATGTTTGTGCGCACAGGCGCTGTGTGTGTGTATATGTGTGTGTGTGTGTGTGTGTGTGAGGCTAACGTAGAGCAGAGAGAGAGAGTGTCTGTGTCTGTGAAGGAGAAATTAAATGCACAGTGTCCAATGATGCGCGCGCACAGACAGAAAGAGCAGGCTGAGCATTGAGCAGGGAAAGAAAATTGATTTTTAACCTCTCTAATGAGACTTGCTTTTGCTTTACACGAGCACTGGAGCTTTTTTGGAGCTAGGTGGTCAAAGTTTTCATAAGTATTATAATTACAGATTCAACTCCACACAGACAAATATTTAAAACACCCACACCATTCTCTGTAAGGATTTTCTGGTAAAGCACAGAATTCATGGTTCTATCAATTATGGCAAGTCGTCCAGGTTCTGAGGCAAAGCAAAGCAGCCCCAGACCATCAGACTACAACCACCATGTTTGACTGTTGGTATGATGTTCTTATTACAAAACTCTGTGTTAGTTTTACACCCAATGTAACAGGAAGCACTCCTTCCAAAAAGGAAAACTGTTGACTCAAGCAGTCCGCAGAATATTTGCTGGAAAGTCTTGTGGATAATCAGGATGTTTTTCTGGCAAATGTGGGATGTGAATTTGTGTTGGTTTTTTTTTTTTTTTTTTGGTCAGCAAAAAACCTCTTCCATAGATGCCATTGTGCCCAGTCTTTTTCTTGAAACATGGACACTGAGACTTAACCGAGGCAAGTGAGGCCTGCAGTTCTTTAAATCTTATTCTGGGTACTGATGAGTCATCTTTGTGATCTTGGAGTAATTTTGGTAGACTGCCCACAGTTCACCACTGTTTATTTATTTTTTAATTTGTGGGTAACGGTTCACACCGGCTTGACCCAGACCTTCTAATTAGAATCCAATCCTATTACACTAGTATAATTACAAATAATAACATGTATATAACACGTTTAACCCACCTAGCTGTGCTTCCTAGAGAACTATAAGATTTATTACAATAATAATAACGCAGGAAAAAACACTACATGGGAATGAATTGGCGTTTAGAGGAATTTCATTCAAGTTGTTTGACTGAACTCTTTCACAGTGAGTCACTGTTTCAAAGAAAGACTGTTGCCAAAGTCATTGTCTCTCTCCCTCTCTCTCTCTCTCCCTCTCTCTCTCTCTCACACACACACACACACACGCGCGCGTTACCTTGTCCGCCGAGGACATGTTCTTTGGCACTTTCCGGCCTCCCTCCCCTCGACTTTTTGTCAGAAGGCGGAGACTAACTGGAAATGTAAAAGAAAGTTAATGACGCCGTACAGTTTATAGATTGACAGCTGTGCTGGCCAATCAGGACGGATTTCTCTGTCGGACGCGTTGGTCTCCTGTAGCATGTCCTTGCCCACATTTTTCCTTTAGAACTGATTATATTGAACGGAAAGTTTCTCACACAGGTTAATTATTTATTTCATTAGTTAAGACTAAACCTGGTGGACTGCATCGACTATTTGGGAATATTATTTTGGAAAATAGCTAGTCTAACTAGCACAAAACCTCACACTAAATCAAGCTACAAGGATGATCGGATGAAACGGAATAGGTAAGTTATGATTACAAACATTATTATACTTTTTTAAGTATTATATATAGATATTGTTTACGAATTCGTTTTAAATATAATATATTTGTTTCTCTTAGCCATATTTACACAGTTAGTGTGTGTGCTAGCGTGGCCTAGCTGTTTGTTCGCTAGCTTAGCACATCTAGGTTTTACTTGCTACCAAAAAGAAGCTCTAGACAAAACCATATGCTGAGATATCAAGGAAATAGCAAGAGAAACCCGAGGGGGAAAGTCAAAGTTGTCTTTTGTTCTAGTCAGTGAAAATTGGATGAAAATTGTATTTTGCGAAAAACAACAACAAAAGGATGTGGAGGTCTCCGTTAGAGACAGGACAGAGAGCCGGATGGGACACAGTGTCTCCTGGGTTTTATTCCTGTAATGTGTTTTTCATTTCTCCTCAAATCAGTCACTGTGATCACAAATAATGATTTAAGAATAAAATAAAAGGTTTAAATTGAAAACGTCCTCTCTTGTTTAGTGGCCTCATGTGTAGTCTTGTTCAGGACATCACGTGATCCCGAGAAGCCTGTTGTTGTGGTACAAGGTGTCCCAAAAGTCTCCATACATGTTGACACAAGGGTTTCTTGTGGGGCAGAAAAGTAAATAAATGTAAATTACTTCTTTGCCAATACGCCTGTGATGCTCTTCTTTGAGAGCATTTGTTTGCAAACTCAAAGTTATGAAATAAGATATTTTCCATAGGGTCTCTACATCTCTATCTCTCTCTCTCTCTCTCTCTTTTTTTTTTCTTTAACTATGTGATGTCCTTCTGCATGGAGACTTTTGGATGTACTAAATAAGGTGGTGTAGTGGTTATCATTGTGGTCTCACATCTCCATAGTCAAGGGTTTGATTCCCGCCTCAGGTCTTCCCACATTCCAAAGACCTGCAGATTAGACTAATTGGTGTTCCCAAATTGCTTGTAGTTTAAGTGTGTGTGTGTGTGTGTGTGCGCGCACCCTGGACTAGCACCCTGTGCTACTCCAGGGTGCCACAAACTTCACCGCCACCAAGCCTAGCCTACCTACCAATGTTGGGCCCTTGAGCAAGGCCCTCAACCCTCAACTGCTCAGGTGTGAGATAAAATGTCGCTCTGGATAAGAGCATCTGCCAAATGTAAAAGTGCCCAAAATCTCCTTGGATAAGTCCTGGGATAGGGATAGTTTCCGGGCTCCTGCGACCCTCAACACAGGATAAAGTGGTATTCAGACATCCCAGAAGTCCAGTGATACTTTTAAATGCGTACTGTAGGCTTGTAACTGAAAACGTCTGCTGTAATCATTAGGGTTGGGTACCGAAACCCGGTGCCAATACGGCACCGGTACCTATAGAACCGGTATGTTCCGGACCGAAACAGAATGAGAATTTCGGTGCCTCATTTCGGTGCCACTTAAATGCCTGAACTGTCGATTGAAATATTTGTTCTCTAGATTCATATATTTTTGTAGATTAATAGTTTATTAGATTAAAAAAAAAAAATTTAAAGCACAAATCATCCGGAAATGAGAGACCATCCGACATGCGCGTGAACGCAGTGACTAACGTTACACTCGCTCTGACGGCAGCAGGCGGTCTACCGATAGCTTATTAAACAAATTAAATTAAATTAAGCTAAATTAAACAACTCTCGTTAAAATGCCTAAAACTAAACAGTCGAAAGTGTGGCTGCATTTCACAAGAAAGGATTCCGGCACCACAATGTGCAGCGAATGTCTTACAGCAGTTGCGTGTAAAGGCGGAAACACGTCAAATCTACTGAAACATTCGAGGGCAGACGGAATAAAGTTTAAAGCAGAGGGAGGCACCGTGTTTAACAGCTTGTGGACAACAGCTGGCGCTATCGGTGTGGACGAGCCTCAGTCCCAGTCACACCAACTGTAGCAAAAAGGAGTCACTGATTATGATGACGTCAGCAGCCTTTCCGCAGGTTAGTAGTAGGATAATGTAATGTTAATAGCAAAATGCAAATCTTGCATTCATGCTAACAAATAGTCGAACGGTTTGTAAAAAAAACTAATGTAACATGGATTCTGTTTATAATTATGGCTTTCCAGCCTGTACTAGTAGCACTACAACAGTGACCCCATTTACCATTGTAAAGGCTATACATGTCCTGTGCAGGGCAATAAGTCAGGAAAGGTGTCATATTTTGACAGAAAAGGCAAATATGGTGAAATTTCTGCAAAAGAATTGCTAAAATTTGAAGCTTACATATTCATATATACTTCAAACTTTTAATATATTAAGTTTTAAGCATAAAATTTTTTGTTCAATAAAAATTCATTCTTGAGTCATCCACTATAATTTTTTGGCTTAAAAGTATCGGTTCAGGCACCGTTTTGGCACCGGTACCGTTTTCAAAGTATCGATTTGGCACCGGTATCGAAAAAAACCCAAACGATACCCAACCCTAGTAATCATAAACACTGCCCTGTATTTCTCTCAGAATGCACCAATCTAATGACCGTCTACACTAGGCCTGCACGATATTAGGAAAATATGCGATATGCGATATTGTTGTTGAATACTGCGATAACAATATTTCTTGCGATATAACATTTCCCTAGAGAAATGCATTTTTTTATTATTATTATTGCCTATTTTTTTTTTATTATTTATTTATATGTAATGATCATACTAAAATAAACAGGTAATAGATATTCGTCTGATGTAATTAAATCTAATTCAGGCTAAAAAGAAACAATATGACTTAAACCCCTCAGCAGATATTCTGACTTCTGGTTTGCTGTTACTATAAACCTGCCAACACAATATTAATTACTTTCAAACATTATTTTATATTTAAGTGGAACCATACACTCATCATTAGTGTCTTAAAACAAGAGCATCTTTTAAACAAAATATTCTCTTTGGCTTGCCTGTTTTTTTTTATAAAAATAAATATTATTAAACAAAAATTAAATAAAAAAAATACTATTTGTCACACACACACACACACACGGCCGCGCACGCACGCACACGCTCCGCGACCGGCACTAGGACCCGGAAGTAATGCGGGCGCGAACCCGGAAGTATAAGAGGAGTAAACAAACTAGTGCATACAGCTTAGTCACTGAGTTCGCCATGTCGGTTCAGATTCGAGTGTGTGTTTATAGGACGCGGGTTAAATGTGTGTTTTTCCCTTGCTCCCCTTCTGTGAGAGTCCTTAAACTAATTTGCGTGGTTATCCTGCCTACTCGCTTGCTTCCGCGTTTGGGTTTACCGTCTATAAAGGGCTAACGGCTAATCGCGGCTAACGGCTAATCGCGGCTAATCGCTAAATCATCCGGGGTTAGTTCGCGACATATTAAGTATAAAGATATAAATAATATATATATATATATATATATATATATATATATATAAAGATATAAGCGGGTATAAACATAGTAAGGGCCCATCTGATTGGTCAAATTTGGACACACAAATGCTTGGCAAATAAAGTATTTATCGCAACTCCTTGCGATATGGTTATCGCGCATGCCATTATCGCGATAACGATATTTTTTCGATATATCGTGCAGCCCTAATCTACACATATTGAACATCATATCACCCCACTTAATATTTGTTCTAGAAATATCTTGTACAAGGTTTATTATAGCACTATAATCTAGTGTCACCCGTATCACAGCTGGTTCTTTTTTGCGTCTTGTTTCCCCTCAAGATTTCTTTTTCTTTGTGTCTCAGAAAGGTTGCCTCTGTTGTGTCTGGGTTACTCAACTCTGTAATATTCCTATAAATAAGATTTCTGCTTTTTGACAATGTTTCCTGTTAAGAGGATGCTCTGTGGGTATGTAGAGCATGTAATGGGGGGGTTAAATAAGTTTTTGATATTGTTTCATGAGCGTTCGACAGGTTTTCTGTCTGTTTTAATAAAGTATGGCACAGTCATAAATAAAATGCAAGTGAAAACGTTTTGATCTGATAAATGCTTCGCTGATTCTCCTGAGCTTGGGTTATTCTTGCATCTTCGATGTCTATGAGAGTTTTTCTCAGAGTTCTCTAGTTTCCTTACACTTCCCAAAAACCTCAGCGGTTGCACTGGATACTTTGATATGCTTTAATATGAATGTGACCTGTAATGAACTGACATCCCACCCAGGGTATATTCCTGTTTTATGGCTAATGTTTCAAGCTGGATGCATTCCAACTCTGATTGGGAAGATGAATTTCGTGAATTAAATAAATGGTGATCTTTAGAAGTGACTGGGGATGGTCCAGGTTGATAATAAATATAGCAAAGTTATTACTGCTGTAACAAGCTGGAATTGTATGAAATCTGATTTTTCTTCTAGTCCAATGCAGTATTTCAGACATGATGTTGACTTACATAAGTCAAATGTGCCGTGCTAAAAGGTATAGAATAGATTCTATGATAAATTCGTCACAACCTACAGTAATGTTAATGTAAGTGCTGTTTAAATTAAACAATAAACAAATTTAAGCATGTACTGCATTTTTTTTATCAACATTTGTATTAGTGAAACTGATGTGTTACTGTTGTTTTGTGAGAGCAGAATGTTTTAGGACATATATGTTAGACCTGTTACGGAATTTGAATTCTGGTAATTTTTGGTATTTTTCTTTCAACAATATTTTTATTGATTTTAACAGGGATAAAACAGGGTAAACATGTAATATTTTAATGCAGGTTTTATAATCCCCTTATAAACCCTATAGCACCCACCCCGTCCCTCCCCGACTCCAAGCCAGTTTTACAAGCATATGAAAGGCTAAACGCCAGGCATTGAGAGAAACCAAAAAAGAAAAAAGAATATGGAGCTGGAAGTTTTTTGGTTCTACGTGCAAAAATAAAAATAAAAAGGGGAAAGAAAGCAAACAAACAAGTAATTAAATAAGACAGGAATCAAACTATAAATGTATATGAAAAAAGTGAAGGAAGGGCCCCCACACCTGTTGAAATTTAAAGTCTGGGTAATGAATTGAATAGTGAATCTTCTCCAGGGACAGACAGGACATGATATCTCTAATTTTTGGTATTTTTCTACCTTAGTTTTGGTGATATAGTTAAGAAACGTTTAATCAAGTGGAACGGGTGTGCCTAAATAAAGTAACAGTGGTTGAAACTATGTTGGTTTGCATGTAAATTAGTAAAAGCATTGTGCTACTTCTCTGCATGTTGTTGACTTTAATGCTTCTGCTTTCTGCATTACAATTGGTAAGCTGCTTTATGCACAACACATTGCACTGTAGGTAATAGAAACTTTGACCTTAAATTTGTTGTTCTTACAATTTACAGAACTATAAATTGCTTTTCCAGATGCTGACCCCCAACATCATGAAGTGCTCATCACTGAGTTCATTTGGGATTGTTTTTTTTCTCACTTTAAGCTGTGCTATCGGTAAGCAATGAAGTCTAAATCACTTTTTTATCCGTTTCTCTCTCTCTCTCTCTCTCTCTCTCTCTCTCTCTCTCTCTCTCTCTCATGTGTGTGTGCGATAAAATCATAATCATGTCTGTATATATTTCATTTTGTTAATTTTTTAAAATCTCCTCTCTGTCACAGGTTCCTTTGAAAAATGTCTAACAATATATCCAGACTCTCCGCGATACATTCCAGTGGAACTGGAGAAGGAATTCACAGCTTTTTGTTATATTCATGACAATAGATACAGCTCTGATGATATTTCCTGGCGTTTTGAAAAAAATTCAATCCCACGGGAGTCCTACACAAAGATAAACAAATCTGTTCTTGCTCTTACTGTGAATATCAGCAAGGAAATGAAGAACCCGTTGATTTGTGAGCCTACTGAACAGACAGCTTCATATGAACATCCATGCATGTATGGTATATACCTTGAAAAAGGATGTAAGTATTTCTTTTTGTTTTCATAAATGTGTCTTTTAATCAGCTGGATATTTTTGTCTCAGTTACATACACTTGAAGTCAGTGCTAAAATATGAAAAGTACTGATTTTTGGAGAGAACAGAATGACATGGCAGAGATATTCATGACTAAAAATAATATGCAAAATGGTTTCACTCTCATAAAAGAGGAAGAGGGAAGTTTAGATTTTGATGCTTATGGAATGAAAGAATATACAGTATATACTGGCCACTGTTTTCACACGAAACATCTTTCTCTGTACTCATTCACTGGTTTCTTAAATGTAACAAGCAGAAATAATTACTGATCTTTTATGGTTGTAATAATCTATTGGAGAATTCTACACACAACACCCCATAACGACAAGATGAAAAAAGTTTACTTGAGATTTTTGCAAATTTATTAAAAATAAAAAAAATTGAGAAAGCACATGTACAGAAGTGTTCACAGCCTTTTCAAAATTGAGCTCAGGCGCATCCTTGAGATTTCTGCAGCTTAATTGGAGATTCCCCAGATTTGTGCCTCTAGACAATCCTGTCTCGGAGGTCTACAGACAATTCCTTTGACTTCATGCTTGATGTTGCTCTGACATGAACTGTCAACTGTGGAATCTTATATACACAGGTGTGTGCCTTTCCAAATCATGTCCAATCAACTGAATTTACCACAAGTGGTCTCCAATTAAGCTGCAGAAACATCTCAAGGATGATCAGGGGAAACAGGACGCGCCTGAGCTCAATTTTGCAAAGGCTATGAATACTTATATACATGTGCTTTCTCAATTTTTTTTTAATTTTTTTTTATAAATTTTCAAAAAATCTCAAGTAAACCTTTTTCATGTTGTCATTATGGGGTGTTGTGTGTAGAATTCTGCGAAAAAAAAGAATTTAATAAATTTTAGTATAAGGCTGTGACATAACAAAATGTGGGAAAAGTGTTGCGCTGTGAATACTTTTCTGATGCACTATATATATATAATTTTATATATTTAGAAGAAAAGAAATATAATTATTTACTGTATGTATTATATTATGCATTTTTTTTAACAACCTTGTGATCTTGTCTTTCAGATCCTCCATTAAAGCCTAAAGGTTTGAAATGTATTGCTCATCAAGATGGCCCGAGAATTTCTAATAAACTGATTTGTTCATGGGATCCAGGAACAAGAGACCCAATTTTGAACACCTCCTATACACTTCATGCCAGGTCTGTCCAGATGCAAGAAATAGATAGTTCAGACTACTAATGACCATTTTGACTGTATGACTGTATTTTAAAAAGGATAAATCCAGAAGTTTACCAGTACTGCCCAATGAATCAATAACACATGCCTATTTCAAAAAGATATAAAATCATGGTGTATTTTGAATATAAATTTAAATATTTTGTTTAAATTGTTTTTTTAATGGTTTTTAATAATTTTGCATTTTTTCGTAGTTATTTTCAGGATATCAAGTATAATGCGACAAGTTACAACTATCTGACAAGCAGCCTCACTATAACTTTCAATATCTTCCCCAATCACATGACGATAGCAGTTTGGGTAGTAGCACAGAACGAACTGGGGATTGTGACGTCAGATGAATTGACTAAAGATGCAGAATATTTTGGTATGTGATTATATTATTATGAAAATGTAGTAAGACATCTTTTTTTATACAGTTTGAAATAAATGTCTTTCTCTTATTTAAGCGAAACCAAATCCACCTGCAAATGTAGGGGTTATTTCAGACAGTGGTTTCTCTACATCCCTAATCGTAAACTGGACACATCCAATTCATGAAACAGCCTTCAAGCTCAAATACCACATCAGATATTGCGAGGCAGGTAGCAGTGTTTGGCAAGAGGTAAGGAAACAGGAAGGCTTTTCTCTTTTAAATTTACATAGCTGTACTTAACATGTTATTAAAAAAAAAAAAGACATAGCCTTGGCTCCAAAATAACTAATTCCTAGGTTCGACTTGGCTTGATATTCCATACATGGAAAGCTTGGGTATCTTTTTTTCCCAGCTTGATCTTGCCTTATTGCCTTCGTCTAGCTTTTTTGGGGTAATGTCTATGTTAATATAAGTTAATATAAATGTGCATAATTCTGTTCACAACATCAATCCATGAATATTTGTTTGTGTACATATGATTTGTAATAAGTTGTTTTCCTCAAAAGGTCTTTTAGAGTGTGAAAGAGTGTTTTGTTTCTTTCTTGGCAATAATTGAATTTTGTTGTTTATATTGTTTTATTTATTATGGTTGTGCTATGGAGAGGGTTTACTTATGTTTTAACATGTTGCTGAAACGTCATGCTGCTGTTTGCTGCAAAAATATATATGTTTTCTGTTTTCTAAAATGAACCACCGATACACAGACTTTTATAATCTGCACCCATTTCTCTCTGGTTAATCTTGCATAGATGTATTTTGCTTTCTTTTTAACTCTGTGATTCCCAATGCATGGTGTCAGTTGTCCATGCAGTTTTAATTCCATAACATTTAAGATTGTTTTTTTAATATGTTTTATGGACTATCCATCTATCTATCTATTTAAAAATAACTGTTGAGATTATTATTTGTTCTGTTGGTCAGTAACCTTCTTTGAAGTCTTCTCATTACATTAGTGCATTTAATCTAGAGCTATGTATAAAATAGAGGTTTGTATTATTGTGTAGTTTGTCATTTCCAAAATTAGCATTTTAATATTGCATCTATTTTGACCATTTGCTTTCAGATCTCCCAGAATTTAACTAAAGCGTACATTGAGTCCTTCAGACTGCAGTTTCTTCAGCCTTACACTGATTATGTGGTGCAGGTTCGCTGCATTCATCATAAAGATTTGGGCTACTGGAGTGATTGGAGTCCAAATTCAACAGATCGTACCCCAGAAGCCAGTGAGTCACTGCTGAATATATTTTCTTGCTTTAGAACAATGTTGAACAGCCATAAACCTGAGAAAATACATAGTACATCGTAAGACCTATAATAATATTCAGAATACAGTTAAACCGTGGATTGCGAGTAGCTTGGTCTGCAAGTGTTTTGCAAGACGAGCAAAAAAAAAAAACTTGATAAACGAGCGCGGTCTTGAAACACAAGTACTGTAGTATGTATACGCTTTGTCTTCCGAGCGTCACATGATCACAACTGAACCACTGGTACTTCTCTCTCTTGTGCTTTGGGATTTTGGCTAATCGTCAAACGATTCTTTTTAAAGATAAAGTGCAAATTAATTTGGTTTATTTTATATTTTGTATTAATTGGAGCGAATCATTGGAGTTTGCATCGGGTAATTTGCTTTGATACGAGTGCTTTGATATACAAGCACGCTTCCGTGCCTGCAATCCAAGGTTTAACTGTAACGTAATAACACCATTGCTGTGTGTATACAATCACTGCTGGGATTTTTTATTTTGGAAATAAAATATGCAAATGGATGTCATTTAATCTGAAATACATTTATGGTGCCAGGGATTAAATTAAGTCCTTTAAGTCATGTGTGTTGGCATGCTACATTTCTAATACGGCACTGTTTCATTAGAACCTGTTGGTAGACCAGATCTCTGGAGAATTTATAAGGAGGACACAGTTGTCAAGCTGATTTGGAAGGTAAAATGTATAAATCGATAGTATAATTGTTAATTCTGTTATTCTGAATGATAATAGGGTGAATGTTTAATGCATGACCATTTTTGCCCCAGGATCCTGTGAAGCCCAATGGCCAATTACTGGGATATGACTTGGAAATTGAAGGAGATTCTAAGAGGCATTTTATTAATTCCACTGAGTTTAAGTATACGTTCACTCTAGAGAGAGAAAAGACTCGAGTCAAAATTACTACAAATAATTCAGTAGGAGTTTCACCTGCAGCCACTTTAATTATATCAAAGCTTGGAACAGGTATGTGAACATTTATATGAATTTGTTCTGCTAAAGAAAAATGTTAAGCTGATGTTTAGTATTATTTAGTTTGCTTCTTGTATTAACTATAATGTATGTAGAAAACTGTTCAAAAGTCTTGAGCCACCCCTTATTTCTTTATGTTAAATTAAATTCAATTAGGTTGATTGAATTAAAGAAATCGGAACAAATGTTTTACTGCGACAGGCTGAAAAGTGCCTAAAGATGAGGAAGTATTCCTCATGACTACATTAAAAACATAGAAAGGTTTGGCTCTTTGGAAGCAAAATATTAAGAAATGTGAGATTCCTCAAGACTTTGTCACTGTACTGTAGGCTTATGTAAAATGTTTTAACTGTTTAATTAGGCATCACATGTGCTTTATTAAAATATATATATATGTTTTAATTGTTTTCATATACTAAAAGTTCTTAGAAGGGATAATCAGATATGAAACTCGCGAGATAATTTCCAGGCAAGGTATATAGAAAAGTCAGTAAAGTCAGTCATGTTAACAGATACAATGGGTTTTCAAAGCTAGCAAGCAAGAAGGCAGAGAGAGAGCATGGCTGCTCATCATCTCAGCTGTCACTCACTCAGCTTTGGGTAACTGATGACAGCAACCCTGCAGCAATGACAGCAAAAAAATATATAAGGATATATATCTGCCCAAATTATTGGATTTATTTGCCTTGTCTATTGTGGAGGACGAAGCTTTTAGGTGACTCTTCTTCTACTCGGATTAACCCTTAAAACAGCACACATTAGGGAAGCAAATATTTACCCGGTTGTGGTGTTTGTATTTTAAAGTGGTTTGCACCAGTTGTTCGCTATAATCTCAGGTGATAAACGTGAGTATCCACAAAAACATAAAACTTGAGTCACCAGCTGGTGGGCAGCTTTAAATAGACCATGTGAGCAGTGATCAGAATCAGCCAATATCTTTTCAAGCGGATCAGTGATCAGCCTCAAAAATGTTGATCAGAGCACCCTTACTAGTGTACTACTCATGGTAGAGGAGTATTACACTGTGAGGAAGAGTTTCATTCAAGGGTATTAATTCCATTAAAGGAGAACTGTAATGCTACAGTATACAACAATATACTTAACATGTGTTTGCTCCCGAAGTTGTCGCTACAGTTTGGTGAAGAACCACATGCATTACATCACAGTACAGTCACAGAAGTGTTTCATAGGGCTTTGCTGAATATCTTATTAACAATTATATATGATATATGTTGTTGAATATCATATCAATACAGACAGTCCCCGACTTATGAACGAGTTCCCTTCCGGGAGTTTTTAACCCCTTTGACACGAATATACAATGTAAGACATACGTATCCGCTTGATTAAATTTGTCTCTCTCCCCCCCCCCCAAATCGAGAGGGGAATCACGTATTCCATTTTGTCTCAGACTATATTCCACTGTTTGGAACTTGGAAAGAGGTTTCCTTTTAAATGTAAAAATCACATTACTTTAATTTGCAGAGCTTCCTCCTGGAGTGGAACAAGTGAACTGCTCAGCGAGAGATGGCCTGCTGTGGGTCAGCTGGCTTCCACCCTCCAAGAGCCCCAGTGAATATGTGATCGAAGTGGTTTCAGTGCCTAATAATGAGATTGCCTGGCAAAGAGTGCTGAACAGTGTCAGTACTGTCTCCTTTAAAGGTGATTACCTGTAAATGCAGACTTGATTAGTAAATGATTTGATTTTGCGATAACAAGCAGTGAATAGTAAAAGAGAAGAAAAACAACAGCATGAGGTATTCAGTATGGTAATGCTTTTGAAAATCAGTCTAATGTCCACATGGCTAACATTTGAATTAGTTTGAATGCACCTGAAAACTGGAGACAGAAGAGGAGAAATAAGCAATAGTGTATTTAATTGTCAGCAATTTCTGTATTCTAATGTTATAATATATGCATGTAAGATTTGGATGGATAACTGTGAGATCTGTCATTCTAGCTTCATTTAATTTAATTTTCCATTTAATTGAGAAGGAACAGAACGTTCTTTTTATATACTTTCAAGTTATTGAAAGGTGTTATTCGTATAATGTACATACAGTGGAACCTCGGATTACGAGCATAATTCGTTACGGAAGTGGGCTCGTATTCCAAAACACTTGAGTTTCCATTATTTCCTATGGAAAAATTTTATTTAGTTTACAAATTATTCATTCCACAGCCCAAAAAGATAAATACATAAAAATAATTAACACAAAATATAAAGTAAAAATTAACCTGCACTTTACCTTTAAAAAAAAGTTCAAATAAACAGATGTGTTTCCGTTTGTGCACGCAGACGGAGAGACCATTTTTAAACCGTTTAAAAATTAGCAAGGAACATTGCTAGTCACACTCGCGTGAGCGCATACTAAAGGATTCACTGCTGTAAAGTAAAACAACAACAACAACAAATTAAACAGCATCTTACCTTTGAATCGCGAGAGAGCTGAGTTTCGGTGTGTTTGTGTTTGAAGCCAGGTGGGGGCTGTAAAGCTTTACAGCCCCCCTCCTCTCAGGTTCCCAAACAAATGCGCACACACTCTCTGCCTTACACAAAAACTCTGCAAGCACTAAGACCCAGCAGGGGAGACGATAGGTAATCGTCTCCCCTGCTGGGTCTTAGTGCTTGCAGAGTTTTTGTGTGTGTGTATTCAGCCAGCAGGGGAGACGATTACCTACAATTCCGCAGCGCAAGAGAGAGAAAAGCCGTTGGCTCAGTTGTGATGACGTGACGCTTGGTGTCAAAACAAAAAGCGTATGCGTGATACATGATACTCGATGCTCTTAAACCAAGACAATGCTCGTTGTTCAAGTCAAAATTTATTAAAAATCTTTGCTCGTCTTGCAAAACACTCGTAAACCGCGTTACTCGTAATCCGAGGTTCCACTGTACCTAAAAATAATGAACACAAAATATAAAGTAAAAATAAAACAAATTAACCTGCAGTTTACCTTAAAAAAAGTAAAAATAAATCCAGACAGATAAGTGTTTCCATTTATGCACACAGGCGCTGTGTGTGTGTGTGTTTTCTCTCTCTTGCGCTGCGGAGTGTCTGTGTTGTGTGTACGCGCGTAATTTGACGCGGTTGTGTATGAGTGAAGCAACCACCTCTATGCTTCACACAAACACATTAAAGGCGAGAGAGCGAGAACTGAACTGGAGAGTGTGAACTGGCACGGTGTCAAGTTACGTGCGCACACATAACACACACACTCAAACACTGACACACACTAAAGATGAGAGTGTGTGTGTGCGTGTGTATGTGAGTGTGTGTGAACTGGCATGGTGTCAAATTACGCACACACATAACACACAGACTCTGCAGCGCAAGAGAAAGAAAAACACACACACACTCAAACACACACACACACATTAAAGGCGAGTGAATGGGCACGGTGTAAAATTACGCGAGCGCACACACATAACGCACACTCAAACACTGACACACAGTAAAAGCGACAGAGAGAGAGAGTGTGTGTGTGAGAACCAGCGCGGTGTCAAATTACGCGCACACACATAACACACACTGCAGCGCAAGAGACAGAAAAACACACACACACACACACACACACACACACACACACGGATGTTGATTATACCAGTAAGAGACGAGCACTAAGACCCAGCAGGGGAGACGATTACCCGCAGCACAAGAAAGAGAAAAAACGTTGGCTCAGTTGTGATCACGTGATCACAAATCAAGAAGCGCATGCATGATACATGATACTCGGTGCTCATAAACCAAGACAATGCTCGTTTTACATGTCAAAATTTTATTAAAAGTCTTTGCTCGTGATCATAACTGTGTATGATTGAGGATTATTTTGCATCGCTTAGTATGCCTTTTTTCTGAGGTTTGATCCACTAAATTTTGCATTTCCACTATTCAGATTTGAAACCATTCAAACGCTACAACATATCAGTCTACCCAATGTATCCAAAAAAAAAGTACCTACCAGGGACACCACGCACTGTACAAGTCTATCTCCAGGAAAATGGTATGTATACTTTCTTATCATGATTTCCACAGATGATTTTCCTTTGATCGTGTCAGTTTAATCTTTGTATAGTGAAATGTGAATTTGTGCAATGATCACGACACCTAGCATTTGCCTGATTTAAGCGTGTCTGATTCAAATATCAATCTTCTTTACGTCTCCAGCTCCTCGCAGAGGTCCCACTGTTAATGTGACCGCAACCGGAAAAAACAGCGCTCAGTTGAAATGGAACGAAATTCCTATCGATGATCAGCAAGGATTTATTACTAATTACACAATTATCTATAAAACAGGAAACAAAGAGCACAGTAAGGCATTTTTGTTGTCTAATGTCTATTTTTTTGCCTTGCTTTGCTTTGTAGTTTGTTGTTCTGTGTACATGTTAAATAAAGTGGCTCAGTATTCAGTATAAAAAAAAGTATCAAGATTTCTAATGGCTCATGACGTCATCTGTTTGGCAGAAATTTGCGTTTTGCCAAACACCTACTCTTGGAAGCTGACTGAACTGGATAGTAATAGTCATTATGTTGTATCCATCATGGTATCTAACCAGAACGGCTCAATAACAGGTCCTGGATCCAATTTCTACACAAAAAAGTATGGTATGTATTTTTTAAAGATTTCAGATTTTTCATTTTTGTTAGATTAAGTCTTGGTTAAATTGTGGGAGAATTTCCACTGTTTAGTCCTTGTAAAATTTCCTGTATGATGCAATATGGGTGCAATTTCTGCATGCTGAAACATGCTAGAAGATTCGTGATTCATCGGTTTTAAAAAGGTGTGAATTTCAGTTGTGAAGTTGATGTTACACTCTTTTACAGACAGTATGGTGTTTATAGTTTTTTATATGTGCCACTAATGTGTGTGTGTGTGTGTGTGTGTGTGTGTGTGTGTGTGTTATGTTTGTACATTATAGACGACGGTGAAATTGACGTGATTGTCGTGGTGGTGTGCTTGAGCTTCTTGTTCCTTGTTCTTTTCATAATGTTCATCATCATCAGAAAGAAAGAACTGTGAGTCACTCCACACTTTTAACTATAGGATTCTGAAAAAGAAAGTTAAAAAAAAAAAAACTTTAAGCAGTAGCAAAAAAATTTTTTTTAGTAGCACACATTATATATTTAATTGGTTTTATACATATTTCTACTCTAATATAGACTAGATTACAGTATAGTATACTACAGTATATTCAGGAGTTACAGTTACACTATACATTTACAAATACATAGTTGTTTGTCTTTGTTCTAATAAATGGGGTAAAAAGAATAAAACACTAGCTTAATATGTTTTTAGGTGCCCAAGAAAGCACAACTGAAGTTATGAGTAACTTACTTATCTGTCTTTCAGTTTGCATTGCATTGAAGTTTGTATAGAAAACTGGGGTTGAGATATTGTTTGTAGTAGGTTTGTGTAGTGTGTAATCAATCAATATATACTGTACAATAACAACCATGATGTTATTTCTGGTTCAGATAAAATGTCTATGTACTGTACCACATCAACCTGAAATAATTTGCAAGTCTGACAAAACTGCCTAACTCATAGTATATAGCAAACCATGGCCCGTATTCACTAAGCTTCTTAAACCTAAAAGTTGGTCCTAGTGAAGACATTCTAAGAAAATTCTTATAATTATGACATTTCCTTAGAATTTCCCCTTAAATTTAGGACTAAATCTTAGTAAAGATACAAATGATTCATGAAACATCTTAGCCTTAAAAACAACGCCTAATGTAAAAATTGTTAAGAGTAGAGAAGAGGACTTTTAAGAGACTTAGGAGTTCCTATAGCAGTGGAAAAAATGGCAAAAAGAAGAAATATTCTCCAAACACTGAATGTAAAGCTGAAAGTAAACACTGCTCTTCTGTCCAATCTTGTTCCTTCCATCTCTATTGGATTGTTGACTGCATACTGTACCATCCAAAAGTGCAACTTAAATACTGTACAACTTAAAAACTGTCCTGCAATCATGTAAACTGGTAAAAGCTGAGCCATTTTGCTCCCATCAATCCAAAATGGATCACAAGTATTAAAATCAGTGTGGTAAATAAAAGTAAGAACTTAAATATAGTAACTACTGTGTGGAAATTGGTTGCTTCAAAAGTAGACACATTTTCAACATTTGGCTGTTTTAATTAACCTTAAGATATTTAGCCTATAACAGAAACTGTAGTAGTCATGATTATACAATTCCATTATATACAAACATTATGATTTCACTGTCTATTCTATTATCATATATTCTGTTTTCACAAAGAGTGCATTTCAAGACCTTTACCTTTTTTATCAACCAAGTTGCAGTCTTTGAGTTTCTGCATCATCCCTAGGAATGGGGTCAACCACACCTCCTCACTAAAATAAAGGTTTTTGTACTTTCCTTACTCAGTTGCTCTGAGAAGTTTCCTAAATCACTTTTCGTCCAGGACTCCCAGCTAGGACTTTTTAAGCTAAGACAGGAGAGAATTCTAAGAAGCTCTGTGAATACGGGCCCTGGTTTATTTTTGAAAGTGTTTTGCACTTTAAATGGAAAATGTGGATTTAGCACTTTATCATTAAAGCATGAATTTATGTAAGCAGTCAGCCATTCAAATGGCTATAAATAATTAAAACGACAATATATAATAACCAGGATAAAGATCGATTGATAACTGTTGGCTAAGCTGTAACATTTTTATTTTATATTAATATACATAATTATTTTATATTTCTTGCTTGTTTCTTTTCAAGAATAAAGAGGCATTTCTGGCCACAGGTCCCCGACCCGTCCCACAGCACTATTGCTAACTGGTCCCCTGACTGTCCCAACAAGGTCTGTAAATTATACACTCTAAATTGTCTCTTCTCCAGGTTGTAGTAGTTGGTCGAGCCTAAACTTTTTGAAGGGTCACATACCTGTTGGCAGTAAAGTAATTCTGATTGACAGGAATGTTATAACAGATCAAGTATTAAGAATCATTTATGTGCATAAGAAGCTAACTAGCGCTTTGCTCTCCCTCAGCCAAACACTCCAAAAGAAAGCATCTTGACAGAAGTGAGTGTGGTGGAGGTAGATGATGGAAAGTCCTTGTGTGATGAGGATAAAGCAGTAATGCCACTCAAGAAGGACTTTTCTGAGGAGCGCAGCAGCGGCATCGGTGGTTCGTCCGGTATGTCCACTCCTCGGCAGAGCGTGTCCTCTAATGACGAGGCCGATTCTGGCCAGACCACAGCCAGCACCGTGCAGTACTCTGCCGTAGTGAGCAGTGGCTATAAAGGCCAGACTCCCAGCACTCAGGCGGCCATGTTCTCCCGCTCCGAGTCGACCCAGCCCCTGCTGGAATGTGAGGAAAATTCAGAGCATCTCTCCGAGGCCAGCAGCAACGACATAAACTCCTACTTCAAACGACGTAAAGGCCTCGAGGAACTGCACATGGACGAGGGAGAGGAGTCTAGCTTTGGCTCTCTGAGCTTTAGTCCAATGGAGGAGGAGGACTCGCCGACTCTGACTGAGGATCCTCCGGGTCCTGCTCCAAGCTACATGCCGCAACAGAGTGGCTACCGGCCTCAGTGAGCAGACAAAAACACTCGGAGTGTTAGCGCAATCCTGTGCCTTCTTCCGGCGACCTGATTATCATAAAGCCCTAGGTTTCACACTAACTGCTGCTAAATTTCAGAAACTGATTGTCTCGTGGTCGTGTTTCAGTTTTCAGATGAATTTATATTGTTGTCATGTTCGGTATCAGCATATGTACTAGCAATGACAGTTTAATTTTGTATAATGACACTTTTTTTAATTTAGTATTTGAATACTTGCAGATTGCCTTTGTAATGTTACACATGCTATGGGTTTAAAGCATATACAGTACCCTCCAGAATTATTGGCTCTCATGAGAATGAGTAGAAATAATTGATAAAATTGGATAAGTGTTATTTTACTTAATCATACTGTGACATACAGTATGTTTGTAGGTAGTTTTATATTGTTTCTATTTTCCCAAATACAAAGGTAGTACTTTTATTCCTTACAAGATAGTGCCTATGGAAGAATAACTCTTCCTGTAGTGTCTGTCCTTGTGGAGATCTTTGCTAATTGATGCCTTAACCTCCTAGCAGAGGACAACCATTTTTTTTTAAATCAGAAAGATCCCGGTACTTTACAGTGTCATCAATCTTAACAATTAGCCCCTAAACCGTCAGCCGCAAAAGAGCCTAAAAGCATCAGTGATCTGCTTCCAAAGCGCACAGGGCCAATGGTGGTTTTAGCTCCATCATGTGAGATGCTCTCAGGGGGAGCTTCGTTTCTGTAGTTCCACACTTTAAATTTTTAAAATGAGATCTTTCAGATGGGCTTTACTCAGCCACTGAGCTTAATTACAGAACAGTGTGCTGATGGATCTAGTTCCTGTAAAAGATTCTATCATTTCAGACTGTTTCATTATCAAAACTGTCCGTAATAATATATTTTTTAATAACTTTTTTTTTTTTTTTTTTTACTGTAAATGTAGCAACCACCAGTATTTGTTTCTTTTCACGGTGATGGTTGAGGACTTAACAACCATGCAGTCTTAAACTATTTAACCCAGAGAAACAGGATCATCGTTAAAGACAAAACAGATCCTACAGACTATGAGAAAAGTTATTTTATTTTATTTTTTATAATGACAGTTTTTTTGTTTGTTTGTTTTTTCTTTCAGGATATAAATATAATATTTTGAGAAATATATTATTTTTTTTAATTTTACACGTTTTTTTTTGATAAAAAACAAATAGGTCCTCGGACTGTTTAAGTCTACATTCTGAATTATTGTGTGCAATGAAGGGTGCCAATATTTATGGAGGTCACTACTGTATAAGAACATGGCTGTGCCATTTAATTCTTAATCCCCATGCAAATATTTACTCTAAAGGAGTAAGCTGATAAAATTCATTTTAAAGAACGGTTACTGTTCAGTCTGCATTGTGCACACAGTTACTGATTTACGTTTATTTGGTTTGAAAGAAAAGAAATATATATTTTTTTAGTATCTAGTTCAGCTTTTTTTATACTTAGCAGAAAATACAGCAGCTGCAAGTGTTTTTTTTTATTATTATTTTTATCTGTGCTAAAGTTTCATCACACTCTTAGTCCAGCTTAGGTTGATTTATTGTGATCAGTGCCTGGTTGTGGCAGTGAGCAAGATGTTTTTGGGATGTTTTTGGCCTGAGGTTACAATTCAGTTTAACTCGCTTTACATTTATGATTGTCAGTATGGACAGAGAATTCAGAAGTACTGGAGCCTAGGGTGCGTTGTAAGAGAAAAGTGAACACTGAAGAACTGGTTATTTCTGAAGTATTATTGCACTTTTTTGCCACCTGCTATGGAGCGCCAGCCAATTTTTGAGGATGTCCATATTCCACATGGATGAACATTGTGTGTGTGTATATATATATAAATATATACATATACAAATAAACTCAACACTACATTAATTTTGAAGTTAGAGAGCAGGAGACCTGTTTAATGCATGCTTTTCACATATCGATTTCCAGTATGTTATGAAAAAGTCATCACTGACATTACACTTTGTAGTAACCCTATGTGAATAAAGGCTCATTTATCAAAATCAACCTTCTTGCTCTTTGAGTCCACTGGTCTGTTACATTCAGTTCTTCAGAGAGGATTACACCAACACAGTCCATCTGCAACAAAAGCTATAAAAGATAAACACATGCCACACAAGATATTCATGTAATACAGTGTTACTGTTTTAGAACATTTGATGAGTCGAGTATATACAAACATATCCTGATTTTGTCAAGTTACCACTGTCTTTTGAGCCAACAAAAAAATGACAATACCAAATCAAACTAGACATCTTTTTAGGTTAACAGTTCGACAGTATTCCTCACTTTCATTAAAATAAAATGATAACACCAGACATCATATATATATATATTTTTTTTACTTTTTGTTAGTTTTGGTTTCTGCTTCATGTTGTCCTTATGTTAATATTGTCTGCCATTTGCAAACTTGATCATGTAATATTAATATCATGTGATGATAAGTTGGCATTGTACAGGTATAGACATTACCAAGTTATTTTCAGCTCATATAAATACACAGCGGATAATTTTGTCTTAAAGGAAAGAAAACAGACTTTAAAAAAATGAAGCAATAAAAATGTACAGGGCAAAGTACATGGCTAAAAAAAACTTGTACAAAACTACAGCTTTCACACAAAAACACATATTACATATAAAATATCGTATATTGTATAAGTAGAATAAAAAAATCAATCTTAACATAAAATATAAACAAGTGACCAAAAATGTTCATTATGAAAAAATATTCTTTCCAAACCGAAACTTCTGGATCGAGTCACACGTTTTTTCTGTTCCATGTCTCACCACTATATTGGAGAGCCATTTTGAGTAATATCCTTTTCTTTTATGTAATAAATTCACTATAATATAACCATAAAGTACAGGTTATAATTACACACTTAAATAGCACACACTGCACCTTCAGAAGCACTTATTTGCAAGGTAGCCATACAGTACAATTACGCTAGGTATTCATCATTAACTATAGTCAGGTTCGAATCCCGCCTGCAGTACATGTGCATGGAGATTATATGTTCTCCCATGCTTGGTGGGTTTCCTCCCACAGTCCAAAGACATGCAGATTAGGCTGGTTGCCATTCCCAAATTGCCCATAGTATGTCTATATATGTGTGCCCTGAAATGTATTGGCACCCTGCCCAGGGTGTACCCCGCCTCTTGTCCTATGTCTCCTGAGCTCCAGTCCCCATAACCCCGTATACAGGATAAAGCGATACAGATGATGACTGAGTGAGTGAGTGATCATTTCCTGTTTCCATTGTTAAATGGAAATCAAGTACGCTAGGATTGTACAGCCACTTGTCCTACACACCAAGTAGTGCCCTTGATGAGGAGTTACAGAAGGATCTGGGATTCAGCCCTGTGTTGGAAGCTAGTTAGCTTTGTAGCTCACATTAGGCTGGAATTAAACAACACAGAGGCAAATCGGAATGACTTAGAAGCAATTAATCAGTAGAAAAAGTATTGGTTTAAATAACAACGTTATCAGTTGTATTCTCTTGATGAAAATGTATTTCTCGGCTGGTCGATGCTCTCTCATCGGTACCGCGGACTGTACCGACATACTTTCAGCCATGCTGCGACCGACAGTGTAATTAACCGTTATTAGAACACCTGTGATACATACAGTGGTGTGAAAAACTATTTGCCCCCCTCCTGATTTCTTACTCTTTTGCATGTTTGTCACACAAAATGTTTCTGATCATCAAACACATTTAACTATTAGTCAAAGATAACACGAGTAAACACAAAATGCAGTTTTTAAATGAGGGGTTTTTATTATTTAGGGAGAAAAAAAATCCAAACCTACATGGTCCTGTGTGAAAAAGTAATTGCCCCCTGAACCTAATAACTGGTTGGGCCACCCTTAGCAGCAATAACTGCAATCAAGCGTTTGCGATAACTTGCAACGAGTCTTTTACTGCGCTCTGGAGGAATTTTGGCCCACTCATGTTTGCAGATTTGTTGTAATTCAGCTTTATTTGAGGGTTTTCTAGCATGAACCGCCTTTTTAAGGTCATGCTGCAACATCTCAATAGGATTCAGGTCAGGACTTTGACTAGGCCACTCCAAAGTCTTCATTTTGTTTTTCTTCAGCCATTCAGAGGTGGATTTGCTGGTGTGTTTTGGGTCATTGTCCTGCTGCAGCACCCAAAATCGCTTAAGCTTGAGTTGACGAACAGATGGCCGGACATTCCCCTTCTGGATTTTTTGGTAGACAGTAGAATTCATGGTTCCATCTATCACAGCAAGCCTTCCAGGTCCTGAAGCAGCAAAACAACCCCAGACCATCACACTACCACCACCATATTTTACTGTTGGTATGATGTTCTTTTTCTGAAATGCTATGTTACTTTTACGCCAGATGTAACGGGACACGCACCTTCCAAAAAGTTCAACTTTTGTCTCGTCGGTCCACAAGGTATTTCCCCAAAAGTCTTGGCAATCATTGAGATGTTTTTTAGCAAAATTGAGACGAGCCTTAATGTTCTTTTTGCTTAAAAGTGGTTTGCGCCTTGGAAATCTGCCATGCAGGCCGTTTTTGCCCAGTCTCTTTCTTATGGTGGAGTCGTGAACATTGACCTAAATTGAGGCAAGTGAGGCCTGCAGTTCTTTAGATGTTGTCCTGGGGTCTTTTGTGGCCTCTCGGATGAGTCGTCTCTGCGCTCTTGGGGTAATTTTGGTCGGCCGGCCACTCCTGGGAAGGTTCACCACTGTTCCATGTTTTTGCCATTTGTGGATAATGGCTCTCACTGTGGTTCGCTGGAGTCCCAAAGCTTTAGAAATGGCTTTATAACCTTTACCAGTCTGATAGATCTCAATTACTTTTGTTCTCATTTGTTCCTGAAATTCTTTGGATCTTGGCATGATGTCTAGCTTTTGAGGTGCTTTTGGTCTACTTCTCTGTGTCAGGTAGCTCCTATTTAAGTGATTTCTTGATTGAAACAGGTGTGGCAGTAATCAGGCCTGGGGGTGACTACAGAAATTGAACTCAAGTGTGATAAACCACAATTAAGTTATTTTTTAACAAGGGGGGCAATCACTTTTTCACACAGGGCCATGTAGATTTGGAGTTTTTTTTCTCCCTTAATAACGTAAACCTTCATTTAAAAACTGCATTTTGTGTTCAATTATGTTATCTTTGACTAATAGTTAACGGTTTTTGATGAGCAGAAACATTTAAGTGTGACAAACATGCAAAAGAATAAGAAATCAGGAAGGGGGCAAATAGTTTTTCACACCACTGTATAGTTGAACACCCCAGTGCTGTTATGCTCTGTTATCACCGCTAGTGCAATGCCTTGCGTCCAATCAGAGCGAACTGCTGTATAGATAATAAAACATATTGAACAGTCAGATGCTATGTGAATGACGTCAGATGGTGTAATTAAAGCAGCATTTTAAGCCTAATGTTTTGTTACATGAAAGAAGCAAAAACTAACCAGTAACAAAAGAAATAATGTTACACATTATACATTTTCTCTTGTGTTATTCCAGTCTAACTTGTTTGTTGATTCAAAAACACTTACTACCTGACAAATAATTCATCGTGTGAGAAAACAATGCCATTCAAACAGATATTCTCCAAAGATTAGGTGCTTGATGGTTGGATGCTCATGGGCCAGCTGCTTCTAGAGCATGAAGATGAGACCTTAATGCAGCATTTGTTTAGACCAGTTAAGCCCCATATCATCTACATTATCATCCAGTAAAGGTATAGCTGCAATTTTTGCTGCCCTTTTTAAACATGATGTCTTTTTGTTTTTTAACATAGTCTTGAGGAATAGCTGTCCAGGCTTCCTAAAGGGTCTCGTTGTTGGTAACATTTAGGTTCTTATGTTCAGTCCAGTTCTGTGCCTGACCAGTTTCAGAGGAATGTTTTGTTTATTAAGCCACACAGTGACCTATGATTCCTTCAAGCATTAAAAAAAAAATCCATTTAACTTAATGCAAGAACCAGTATGAAACAGATGCAGATGTTGGCAGATGTTCAGGCCGGTGATTAGTATAATAGTGATGCTGAGTCCTGAGTGGTTGGAACAGACGAGAGTAAATGAAATGAGGTTGCTGCTGAGGTTGTTAAATATACAGCCAATTTGTAGATTGTATCTTTAGGCTTTTTGCAGCCTTTCACAGTAAAACATTTGTCCCAATTTCTTTAACTTAATCTACATTATTTAGTTTAATGCAAAAATGTGGCTCAAGCTACAGTAACATATCTATGTTAATTCTGGTTCTTACTAGTTACTGGATGTTTTGAATGCTATAGAGGTATACATCTCAGGTGTACTGTAGCAATAGCAACCAATGATAAAGCTGTTGTAAATATTATTACTATTAGCCCAAGATATGCAGCCACGTTAGCCCAAGAGACCACTATGTTAAAGTCGTCACTTGTTTGGGTGTTTCTTAGAGTCAAACATGTCCAAGGTTACATAACTAGCAAAGTAATTAGAATTTTTGTGTTTTGGTGTCAGCAGTGTCTCTGTCTCATCTAACCATACAGGTTTACTAAGCGACTCCACCGGGCTGTTCGCTGGCGTTTGCTTCCTGTATGATGATTGAATAGAGGGGACGGGACACATTTTTGAACTCAGCATTTCCAGAGGGACTCTTTGCTCACTGCCACCAAATGGCAGCAGGTCATTATTAGTAAAACTGGCAGCCACTGGAGTGTGTTCTGTCTGTGATGCCGGGTCAGGTGTTGCGTTATTCTGGATGTCTGTCAAAGCCTTTACTGTAGCCATGTCTTTTTTGCTGGTTAGTGATACACTGATAACCTCACTGTCCACATGACAGGGCAGAATCTTCTCTGTGTCCCTGCCCCCAGACGCTGGGAGTAGATGCCATGCCTTAAAAAAGAAAAAACAAACAAACATGTATTTCATGTTTTTGCATTTCATTTTTCAGCAACTCGAGAAAATAAATAAGACATTTACGCACCTTTTTGCAGTTCTCTGATGGCCACATGGATAGAGAACTGAATCGTGGGTCTGGGATCTTTTTATTTAAGAGTTTCTTTTGTCTGTACGGGTGAGACAATTATATCAACATAATATATTGAGTAACCTGTGAAAACATCATAACACTATAATATTATTAAGCCTTTAAGTAAAGGCGAGATGGCTACTCACATCATCAAAGCGATCATGGACAGCAAGGTCAGAAGAACACAGCAGGAAAGAAGAAGAATTGTCACAATGAATAACGAATTACCTGGAAAGAAAACATAGAAAAAGAGCAAGTACCTTAAATTTTTACAGGCACGTTTAAACGTTAGTACTTTTAAAAAATTCTATGCGTTTATATATATAAACACAATAAAAATCATCTGATCATAGTGAGTCTTATTGTAGGTATTAGGCAAACACAAAATTAGATGAACATCATCATATAACTTTTACTCCCCCATGATTCAATAGCCTGTAGATCGAGCTTAGGCAGCATTAACTTGAAGAACTCATTTCCTTCATGACTTAATCAGTCTCTCACATCATTGTGGATTCAGGTCCAGCCTTCTTTACAACATTGTTTCAGTTCATTAACGTTTTTTGGCATTTGCTTATGCACACTCTCTTCAGGTCCCACCACAGCATTCCAACAGAATTGGGTTGAAGTCCGGACTTTGACCAGGCCATTACAAAACCTCGATTCTTTTATTTTTTAGCTGTTCCGATGTAGACTTACTGGTGTGCTTCGGGTCTTTGTCCTGTTGGCCTCACATTTCACTCTAGAATACTCTGGTATACAGGTTTTCAGGTAATACAGTAGGATTTCATGGTTGAATTATTGACTGCAGGATGCCCAGATCCTGTGGCTGCAAAACAGACGTGCTTGACGGGGGCTATGAGGTGTTTCTGCTGAAGTGTAGTCCAAACAACTTTACTTTGGTTTCATCTATCCATGGAATATTGTTCCAGAAGTCTTGTGGTTTGTCCTCCTGACAACCTTTCGCAACAAACCCTATTTCTTCAGGCTTCTTCTAATTGTACTGTCATGGAATTTAACATTTAACATGTTCAGTGCAGAGTCAGAGATGTAGCTCTTGTATTTTTTTTTTTTTTTTTTACCTTGCGGTGAATGTGCTGGGATGTCCATTTCTGGGAAGATTGGCAGCTGTCTTGGATGCTTTCCACTTGAGAATAATCCTTCACTGTAGAACGGTGAACTCCAAGTTGTTTGGAAATGGTTTTATAACTCTTTCCAGATTGATGCAGTAGCAATTACTTATCTAAGACCATTGTTTATGTATTTCCCTCTTGTGATTGTGTTAACATCTGAATGATCCAGACCAGCAAACTGACAAAACTTCTGCTTTTATACGTAGAGCTCTGCATACCTGTGGACAATAAGCATCCGGCTGCAACTTACCTTCTTAAATCCTGTGAAAGGTACTTGGTATTGTCCACATTTTTTATTTTTTGGCTTACCTACAACTCTATGAATAGCACTTCACCCACAAGATGAAACACAATGTACGTACGTACTGTATGTAAACGTTTCAGCAAAACAACCATACACTTGATACACTTGTACCAGTACAATGTACTTGATACACTTTTACAACCCAATGTAAGATGTCACTACCATGTCAGTGTCACTGCTTTGAAACTTGGCACCCATTACAGTAATCTATCTGCAACTAGATACACTTTATTTTTTTTTCATGAGAGCTTGCTTTGTAATTTTCAGGAGATTGCAAATACCAATCTTGTTTGATTCAGCTGATATTTTCCCCTATTCCTGCTCTTTTTTTCTTGACTTGCTCACTTTGGCTTTCATGGTCGTGGGGCCTATCCCAGGAGGCTTAGAGCATGAGGCAGGGTACACCCTGGACAGGGTGCCAATCCATCGTAGGACACACACATACACACACTCACACCCATTCACACACTACGGGCAATTTGGTAATGCCAATTAGCCTAACCTGTATATCTTTGGACTGTATGAGGAAACCGGAGTACCCGGAGGAAACCCACCAAGCACGGGGAGAATATCCAAACTCCATGCACACACAGATGGGAATCGAGCATCGAACCCGGACCCTGGAGGTGCAAGGGGACAGAGCTAACCACTGGTCACCACCGTGCTGCCCTTTGACACTTGCTTACTATCATTAAATGAATTAAATGATTTGAGGCACACAACATTTGTTTGTGCATTTTTTTTGTACGTTCACACTTTTCATTAAATAAGTTTGATGCTTTACTACATTAACATAAGCAAAAGCTGAAGCTATACCAGAGTATATATTTAGTAAATAATTGTTGCTATTTTGATAATCTCTGGTCAGTAGTGGCTTCTGGTTGGTGGTCAGCAAATTGCATAACAAATGGGCTACAATCCAAATGGTAAATAATGGGGTCGATTGTGCATGCAAAAAAGGGTAATAAATATTAGTCACATTGCAAAAAAAAATCTTTTGTTAATACTCACTGTTGGGATTTGTTAAGAATGTGATTGGCACGCTCTTGGAAGATGCAGCAACTGTATTGGCCGTGATATAAACGCTGTACTCGGTTCCGGCCTGCAGGTCCCGCAAAGTGACATTTTGCTCATTCGCTCTCACAGTGACATCTGTTCAAACAGAACACCAATGTCTATGCATTGTCACCAAACATATGCAGTATACTCACCCTTACTTACTTACTTACTTTTGGGTTTTGAATCATTGTATATTTTGTAGAACACCATGTAGTTCAGTACAAAGGCACAGCAGTGAGTCGGTAATATCGGCAACCAGTGAATCTCTGCATATGTATCGCTCACCCTTGTTACTTCGACTTTAGACACTTTATTTACGTCTACAACAGAATAAAAGACATACATTTTTAATCAGAGTTTTGATAACAACAAGAAATAGTTTTATTTGGTTTATTTAGACTTTATAGAGATAGTTCTACTATTATGAAACACAGTTGGCTGATATTTAAGGTCCCTAGTCTTAGCAAAGATTCAATAATTGTTCCTGTGGCTAAGAACAAAACTCCAAAGAATCTCAATGACCTCATTGCAGAGGCACTTACCTCACTTAACTTTTGAAAGAATGCATTTTTGGATAATGGACAGGATAAATTAGACCCACTACTGTTTGCATAGTGGTCGTAATGATGCAACAGGAATGCTTGTAAATATGGTTGTTGAACATCTTGGGGAGGCCGCGCCCTCATCTGTCTAATCTTTATCGATTTCTCCTCTGCTTATAACTGCATCCACCCTCAGTCTCAGCAGATAGGCTAAAGAGTATTCCCAATATTGATAGTGGTTTGATTTGCTAGCCGATGGATTTTTATAACATGGTCACAGTGTGTGAGGGGAAATGGAGTTTTGTTCTTTTCTCCTCCACTGGCTCAACATTACATTATGGCATTTGGCAGATACCCTTATCCAGGGTGAATTACATTTTTTTCCTCATTATAAATCTGAGCAATTGATTATTAAGGGCCTTGCTCAAGGGCCCAACAGTGGCAACTTTGTGGTTGTGAGGTTTTAACCTGGGGCCTTCTAAACCATAGTCCAACGCCTTAACCAATGAGTTAGCCCTAGCCCTTAACCCTCTACGAGCCGAAGTTGTTTGTAGAAATAGTTAAAAGAGTAAAGCTTGAAATAACCTGATTTTAAAGTAGATTTTAAATCTGGCGCATAACTGTTTATAATATCGCTTTTACTCAACATTTTGATTTCCATGTTATGGTGCAGGTTAAACTTCATGCAAGTACTGCAAAAGTTTCATTAATTCTGTCCAGCCTATTTTGTGTGATGCTATGACCAAATATGTCAGGACAGATATACAAACATACGATATACAAAAGATATTATGAAAAATAAATTAAAGACCTTTCTTTTATTTATATATATAAATGTATTCCAAAGCCATCATGGCACATTATTAGATTTGCAGACGATACAGTTATTGTGTTCCTCCTCAGTAGTGACAACCATGAACATGCTGCTGTAGTCTGTAATTTTTTTTTTTTGATTGATGTAAATCTGTCTTTTTAACCAAAAACAAACAAGATGTGTATTGATTTTAACAAAAAAAAAACTCATACTCATAGTCACGTACAGGTAGAGTTTGTCAATATAGCAAGAGTTCTTGGGTGTGTTAATAGATGCCAAAATATGCTAGAAATCTCACATCAAACATGTCCAGAATAAACTGTCTAAAAGTATTTCTATTCCAGCCAACGTTAAGTCTCTCTGAACACTGTACTGTTTACTGATTTTGCCATACTTAAATTACTGTGTTGAGAACACACATAAAAGCTCAATACAACCACTGTTTATATTGTAAAAAAGAGCCATGAGAATTGTTTATGTTGTAGGATTTCGTGATCATAACAACTCACTATTTGTTTTAAAATTCTAAAATGATAAAATTTTTTGACTTTGTGGAATTCAGAACTGCATTGCATTGTTTTATTGTTTCATGTAATTATTAAGAATTGTGTGAATTATTTATGCCTCTGCTGGTTTGATGTTGTATATTGCAGCTGGCTATGAATGATATTCCCCCTCAAGGGATCCCTTTCACCATGAACCCCCACTCCTGATTCCTCAAGTGTTCTCTAGAGCATTAAGAGTCTCTTAAGGGCGCTAGATGGAATAAATGTTTCTACTGAAGACTATTTACAGTGATATATTGATATATTTCAGATAATAACAATAATAATAATAATAATAATTATAATAATAATAATAAGATGATAATACATACAGCAGTGGTTCTCAAAGTGTGGGGCGCACTAGTGGGGAATACAGACATTACAGGTGGGGCGCAATGAACGGGAGGAAATTAGTGGAAAATAAGAGGAAAGTACCTATTCTAATTCATGCTTTTCTTTACTGATAATGAAGAGTGTACTCTCAAAACTAAACAATCACACACAGATAAATGGATCATTAAAACAAGTAAATTTTAAATAACATCATTTGGGGACCGGGAGAAAAAGTGGAACCATATAGTGGAACAATAATGGTTTAATGTCAGACCAACTTGAGCAGCGCTGTTCGAATCACAAACCTGCGCGACCGCGCCGAACATCAAAATACATTTTACCCCGCTGGGATGCGCACGTACAAACC
Source organism: Channallabes apus (assembly GCA_030522415.1). Taxonomy (NCBI): domain Eukaryota; kingdom Metazoa; phylum Chordata; class Actinopteri; order Siluriformes; family Clariidae; genus Channallabes; species Channallabes apus. Next base: position 13,017,298 of record CM060120.1, read on the forward strand.
AGGCATGGCAAGGCGGAAACAATATTAAACAGTCCTGACATTTTAAATTGTTTTTAAATAAAAAAACAGTGGGTCGCGCAGGTTTGTGATTCGAGCAGCGCTGCGCGATCCACCGGGCTGCGCAAATAAACCAGATCAACTCTGCGCTATCCAGATAGTCGCACTGCGCTGTATTTGCGCAGATATTTGGTTCAATCAGGTGCCGCGGTTTCGTCCCACTTTTGATGTGTTTGGCTTCACGTACACTTCGACAATGGAAGAAGACGGTGCAGCAGCAGTGAGTTTGCTTACATGTGACGAAACCAACAACGAGGAGATTGTAAAGAAAAAACGTGCATCGTCTGTGGTGTGGAATTGGTTTGGATATAAGAAAAGTGATACGAATGAGACGAACGTGATTTGGAAGGTACGCAAGTGCACTGTTTTAACAAGTGGTGGAAACACATCAAACCTTTCCTATCATCTGAAATCCAAGCATCCAAACGAATATGGCCAAAGTAAAAAAAAATGCGACAAACCTCAGCAATTCACAGTTTAAGTAAAATTACATTATGTAAAACAGTTTCTTTGTGTTTGAATTTTTATTTATGCATTTTCAGATACAAATTGCTATATTGTGATATATATCGTTATCGAGGTAGAAAATTGCTTCTACCGTGATAGAAGATTTTGGTTATATCACCCCCCCCTAATGAAGTCTATCTTGAGCTTGGATTCATGGTGGGGATGGTGGGGGCAGAAGAGAGACCCGTGTGTGTTTTGTGTCTTAAACCGCTGGCAGTAGACCGCATGAGACCCAACAAATTAGGAAGACACTTAGAGACAACACACTCCAGTCACGTTAATAATCCACTCGACTTCTTTCAAAGAAAGCTGGCAGAATACAGACAGCAGGAGAATCGCATTATAAAATCTGAATCAGTGGACAGCAAATTACCAGAGGTGGAAAGAGTAATAAAATAAAGTAAGTACTGTTACTTCAGTGAAATTTTACTTAAGTACAAGTAAAGTTACCATTATAAAAATCTACTCAAGTAAAAGTTAAAAGTAGCTCATTAAAAAATTTACTCAGAGTAAAAGTTACTGAGTTACTTTTTAAAAAAGATTTTAACAGCGGAGTGGGATGAGGCATTCTAGCGTAGTTCAAAAAAGATGAGCAGATATAAATCTCAAACTAGTTGTTTTTAACTGAAGGAACACCTTTGCATAATAAAGCTGTTGTCTTTCTTGTGCTTGAAAATCAAAGTGGTCACTTAAATATGGTGTTACGTCCCAGTCTAGGGTCATACAGCAAAAGAATGGTTCAGGGTTCTATTTTACACTGTATGGAAATGGTGGTATATGGCAGAAAGAACTAGATCCAATCATTAACTGATGAAATAATGAGGTTTGTATACACACACACACACACACACACACAACAGGAGGAGGATCAGATTCAGGATGGACCCAGGCCAAAATAATAAACAAAATGGTATTTATATTTAGTAGCTAGATTATCTGGAAAAAAAAATAAAAACGCACAAACAAAAATACAGGTAGCTTCCCGGACTCCCTAAACCAAAAACAATGAAATTATCTACAAATATATACAAAGACCAACCAAACCAAAGGGACAAAGCAATAATCAAAGTCAATAGGAGGCAAAAAGTCAAACCAGAATACACAACCAAATATCAAACGCTAAAATCACAACCTCTTTCATCTTTCCCGCGTCTCTCTCCGGTTTATACAAACCGGATTCCAAAAAAGTTGGGACACTAAACAAATTGTGAATAAAAACTGAATGCAATGATGTGGAGATGGCAAATGTCAATATTTTATTCAGAATAAAACATAGATGACAGATCAAAAGTTTAATACGAGAAAATGTATCATTTTAAAGGAAAAATATGTTGATGCCAAATTTCACAGTGTCAACAAATCCCCAAAAAGTTGGGACATGTAGCAATAAGAGGCTGGAAAAAGTAAATTTGAGCATAACGAAGAGCTGGAAGACCAATTAACAGTAATTAGGTTAATTGGCAACATGATTGGGTATAAAAAGAGCTTCTCAGAGTGGCAGTGTCTCTCAGAAGCCAAGATGGGTAGAGGATCACCAATTCCCACAATGTTGCGCAGAAAGATAGTGGAGCAATATCAGAAAGGTGTCACCCAGCGAAAAATTGCAAAGACTTTGCAGTTATCATCATCAACTGTGCATAATATCATCCGAAGATTCAGAGAATCTGGAACAATCTCTGTGCGTAAGGGTCAAGGGCGTAAAACCATACTGGATGCCCGTGATCTCCAGGCCCTTAAACGACACTGCACCACAAACAGGAATGCTACTGTAAAGGAAATCACAGAATGGGCTCAGGAATACTTCCAGAAACCATTGTCAGTGAACACAATCCACCGTGCCATCCGCCGTTGCCAGCTGAAACTCTACAGTGCAAAGAAGAAGCCATTTCTAAGCAAGATCCACAAGCACAGGCGTTTTCATTGGGCCAGGGATCATTTAAAATGGAGTGTGGCAAAATGGAAGACTGTTCCCTTTCAGTTGATTCACTCGGTACAACACATATTGTATGGGATATCACGCCCTCTCGTGTCCTGGCTGAAGCCACCTTTATTCACGCCGTAAGGCAGGCAAACCTGTGGTGACGTAGGTGTAGCCCCGCCTACACCTATAAGCCCTCGTCACCACGGTTGACCTTCAGTTCTTTCGCTCTTCACCACGCTCTTCACCTTGGAAATGTGGGACGCCATGTCATCCGGACCAAAGAGGACAAGGACAACCCAAGTTGTTATCAACGCTCAGTTCAGAAGCCTGCATCTCTGATGGTATGGGGTTGCATGAGTGCGTGTGACATGGGCAGCTTGCATGTCTGGAAAGGCACCATCAATGCAGAAAAATATATTCAGGTTCTAGAACAACATCTAGTCATCTCTTTCAGGGAAGACCCTGCATTTTTCAATAAGATAATGCCAGACCACATTCTGCATCAATCACAACATCATGGCTGCGTAGGAGAAGGATCCGGGTACTGAAAAGGCCAGTCTGCAGTCCAGATCTTTCCCCTATAGAGAACATTTGGCGCATCATAAAGATGAAGGTGCGACAAAGAAGGCCCAAGACGATTGAACAGTTAGAGGCCTGTATTAGACAAGAATGGGAGAGCATTCCTATTTCTAAACTTGAGAAACTGGTCTCCTCGGTCCCCAGACGTCTGTTGAGTGTTGTAAGAAGAAGGGGAGATGCCACACAGTGGTGAAAATGGCCTTGTCCCAACATTTTTGGGATTTGTTGACACCATGACATTTTGATTCACCATATTTTTCCCTTAAAATGATACATTTTCTCGGATTAAACTTTTGATCTGTCATCTATGTTCTATTCTGAATAAAATATTGACATTTGCCATCTCCACATCATTGCATTCAGTTTTTATTCACAATTTGTTTAGTGTCCCAACTTTTTTGGAATCCGGTTTATATATGGTCGCGCTAGTCGATGACGTCACTCTCAGGGCGCAAGCGGCCGTGTGGAAGGTCGGGTAGCTGCCAATGTGGAAACAGTCAGAAAACCTGGAGTGGAGTCTGGAGCGGCGCGCGACCAGGACATGATACACACACGCGACGCAACGGAGCATTTATACAAAGCATAATATTTTTATTATTTTAGCATTTTCATTCATTTATTTTTTACTCAGTAGCGAATATGATTTAAAATGTAGCGAATTACAATACTTCAAACAAAACGTACTTAAGTAAAAGTAAAATTTTAAAACTACTTTAAAAAGTAGAAATACACAAAAAAACTACTCAATTACAGTAACGCGAGTAAATGTTATTCGTTACTTTCCACCTCTGCAAATTACAAATGGCTTCATTCAAAGTTGCATATCGAATTGGCCAGTGCAAAACAAACTACAAACGATTGCTGAGCAGCTAATAAACATGGGGTCAATTATGCAAAGATATGTGACAACGAAAGCCTTTTATAACAATTGCATTTGTATTTTATCTGTTTTTAACTTGGTGTTGTTTGATCTTATTGGTTTAGAAATTGATATTTCAATAAACAGCAAACTTGGCCGATTTTGTTATTAATTTGTTGACAAGTGGGGCTTGAAAATTCGCTCACCCCATTAAGTGGGGAATGACAGAAAAAGTTTGAGAACCACTGACATACAGTAAGATGATAATAATATTATCAAAATCTGAGCTGTTCTGTTTGTACTCACTTCCTTCTTGGTTGCAATTTTGAAGAGTAATCTCATTTCCAGGACCATCTATATAGAGTGGGGTCAGTGATATGGTGTAGAGAGCGAAAGGCTCACCTGGAAATTAAAGAATATAAGAACATTAAAATGGAAAATAAATATATTATATAAAAAACACTGGCAGAATTTGATATGTGTACCTACCCTTCAAAGTGAAATTGGTTTCTAGGGTTTTCTGCCACATGTGGTTTTTGGCAGTACTGTTCCAGACAATTATATATCCACTGACAGGACGACTGGGCTTGTTCCACGTTATTTGGATCCGTCCATGCTGGACAACCCCATTGACATTCCTAACTGGAGGTAAATTTCCTTCTGATCAAAGGAAAACAAAAATAAATGCATTAATAAATTGATCTGATCTCATTGTAATTTCTTTGTTAATTTCACTAATAGCACACTGCTGTTAAATTCTCTCTGACTGGCCAGATGTTTTAAAACAGTAACTCTGTTGGGATGTGGGAAATAATTAAAATCACACGTTTGTTAATACATAAGAACAGTTTGACAACAAAATGAGAACTCCATTTTTGAAGTTTGAGAGTTTTATTTTTCACATGAAACACAGTAAAACCTTGGATTGCAAGTAGCTTGGTCTGTGAGCATTTTGTAATAATAAAATTTGGTAATAAATCTTGATAAATGAGCGAGGTCTTGATATACGAGTACTGTAGTACGTATATGCTTTGACTGCTGAGCGTAACGTGATCACAACTGAGCTAGTGGTTTTTCTCGTCCTACACAGTAGCCCCCCTGCTCCTGCTTTTTCCCTCCTCTAACACCGAATCTTTTCAATGGTAAAGTGCAGGTTCATTTGTTTTATTTTGAATTTATATTTTGTACAAATTTTTATAGGAATATTTTGTGGAACAAATCATTAGTGTTTCCATTATTCCTAATGGGGAAAATTAGCTTTCATATACAAATGTTTTGATATACAGTATAAGCAAATTTCCAGAATGAATTATGCTCGCAATCCAAGGTTTAACTGTTTGCAAACTGTTTTGTAATATTTTATGCATCTTTTCTTTGAGTCAATGTGTTTAAAACACAAATGCTAACTATTGCACCAACAGGACACAATGGATAAATCAGGCTGCCATTGTGTTTGTGGCTATTTAAGTATTCAGTTTTGTTTCATACTTAAAAGTAGTGGAAGCAAATTAGAAGGAAAATATGTGAATAGCAGTTTTCAGAATAAATGTTTTGTTATAGACAACCTTGTGAGCCAGAGAATAAAATTTTTTTGTTGTTTAGCTGTTGATACTAGTTGGTTTTCCTCAGTAAGTGTGTTGCTAAATTACTAGTGTATAAGAGTTATGAAACATTGAGATGTGCTGTAATATTTTAATACCCAATGTCTAAGAGTATCAAATCACCCCATCACTGACATGACATGTTTTATTCCTTGTACTCTCTCACCTCTGGCAGGTACCTCAATGGAAGCTTCATTGAGACTCGTCCCGTTGTGGACCATAGCCACGGTTATTCTGTGTGAATGTTCATCTAAAGTAATAAACGTATGATCTTGGAAGGGCCCGAAGCACTTTGGAATTCTTTGAGAGTCGTAAGTAATACAATATTCATCAAATGATTTACATGATGGCGGGACTCCCTAAAAAAATCAGAAAAGATGAGATTGATTTTTGACAGATGATAACCACAGTTTGAGACTCCTTAAACGCTGTCGTACCTTCCACATAAGGTGCACTGTTCTGGTTCCACTATCACTCAATATACTTTTGGATCTCCAGACCTGTAAGCCACTCACTGTCGAAGAAAAAAAAAGTTTTTAATAAAATCAAAATGAAATGAAATTTAGATGATTTGTGTGAAATAAAACATGAAACTCGCAACCATACCATTGATATAGCTGGTTGCTGTGACAGAAGGGCTCCAGGAGCTCCAGACTGAGCCATGAAACCTACTGCGCATGGACACGGAGTAGTTGGTACAAAGTTTCACCTCAGTTATTTCCACAGGAGTTAAAAAGCAGTCTTCTGGATTTTTCACAACAGGCTAAAAGACAAAGGAGGAAAAGAAGATTCTCAGCCAAGAATGATTCCTGGTTCGTATCCAGAAGCACAGACATCGGTCCAACTTCCACTCTTTGTTTATCAGGATTTTACAAGGATATGTTAAAATGCTTTATGTTCTTTGTAGTAACAGATGTACATGGCACCAGGCGTTTGGCCAAACATAAAAAAAACTGTTGCTGTTAATAAATCCTGCCGTCAGTATGCTTATTGATGCATAGCAGACTATGCAAGAAACGCGCTTATTAATCTACAATTTTTACACAATTTTTTTTTTTTTTTTTTTTCGAGCCCAAAACAAGATCACGGTTTCAGAATGGCCTGTATTAAGCAAAGAAATCAACTAAGGGGATTTGAAATGACTGAAATTGCATTAAGACGCATTGTTAAAAATCTGTAAGGATAATGCTTGAACCATCAATAAATAAATCAGATTAGTAGTGAAAGTAAGAGCATTTTCACATGTGCTGAGAACTCATATGGTCTGATGAACTGGTTCCAGGCAGGGTTAGGGTTGGTTCCTGGGCAGGTAAAAAGGGAAACACATTAAGCAATGCACCCATCATGCATAGTGCCCCCTGTATAAGCCTTGGAAGGCAGCATTATGATCTGGAGTTGCTTCGATTGGTCAGGTCTAGACTCAGCAACGTTATGTTGCAATAAAATGAAGTCAGCTTGTACTGACTGGGATATCATATCCATGGATTTTTTTTTCTCCCTGATGACTCAGGCATTTTCCAGAACTCAAATTGTGAACTGACTGGTCCTAGGAACATGAGGAATCATTCGTACACATGATTGGCAACCAATCGCATACCGCGATCAAAGCTAAAGGCAGTCGAACGAATTTGTTCAGAATGTGCTCTAATGCTACTAAGGCTAAGTAGAACTTGTTATGTCACTTCTAGAATGCTGATGTTAACTTGTTAAGAGTACTTTCAACTTGTACAATAAATCAAAATGAAAAACATAATATCTGGGTAAAATCTAAAAATGCATTACTTATACTTATTCATACAGACTTTAATCTTTCAGAAGTTCATGCAAAAACTCACCTTAGTTTGTGAACCTTTTTCATGTAACCGTATTTCACACTCGATATTGCCCTTTTGAAACCACACAATCTTCCACGACACTCTGAGACCGTTCGGCAAAGGCTTAGCGATAACATCTGTTGGTGAATCCATTTGAACTAGAACACATGTGTGGAATGATCAGGCCAAGTGAAGGCATTTACAGAGAAACAAAATGACGACACGACACACTGCAATACTCTGTGGTAATTGGGTAATGAGTTGATTTAGTGCAAGTAAATTGTTTGTGAAATAATAGATGAAAAATTTTTTTCTTGTGAGTAACTGCATCCAAAAACAGATTTAAAAAAATTATTATACAGTGTATTAGTCACTCAATCAGCCATAACATTATGACCTCCATGTAATGTTGAGTAAGCCCCGCTTTTCAGAAGTTCACTAAAACAGTGATGCAATGTGTGTTCAGACACCATTCTATGGGAACCTGCATTATTATTTTCAGCAATCAGGGGCCGCTGTAATGAAATATTGTAACTGTAGCTACTCAGACAAGAGCCAAATTGTGGCTAGATGCCATAGTTGGTTATACCAGCTATGGTTCTTCCACAAATATTATAATGATGCCTGACTGGCATCATTATGTGATGAAATACACCTTTTGAAAACATTAAATGAACAATCTGAATATTAAAAAAGAAGGATTTGTTATGTTATACACATTGTTTTAACAAAATCAATATATTTATATTGATATAAATATTATATTCACACATAACTATAAATTAATTATGACTCTTGGAGGTAAAATGCTGTATAAGCTGACTACATGTTTGAAACACATCGCCCCAAATTATGACAAAGTATACGTAAACTTTTGAACAGAAAGTATAAATAAAAGCTGAAATAAATCTGTCGCTTATCTAATAATGGAAAATAACCTCTTTTGGCAATAAAGTATCTTGGCTTAACATCAAAAAAGTATACACTTAATGTCTTTAGCCTGGGTATATGCAAACTTTTGCCGTCAAATGTAAATGTATTTCATGGTGGACTGAAAAAACTAATTAGGGCTTAATCTGGCCCAGTTTATAATCCAGCAAAAAGGAAAAAAATATACTAATACATTTATATTGGTAATTCCACTTACTCACCAATATCCCAACCCTCTCTATAGATAACTTCGTTAGATAAAGCTGAATTTCCATAGGCATCATCTGCACTCACACGTATCTTCAGTGTGTCATCTAATATTACAATCACATCATCTGGAAATGAACAATTTTTTTCTGACGATTCACAGATGATATGTTCTTCACCCTGCCTGTAGAAATCACACACCAGATTTTTTTTAACATTTATTTAAATCATTATTTTTTAAAAACTAAGTTACTACAGACAGAGAAAGCTGGATAGTGACTTACTTTAGATGGACTCTGTACTTGATATCTGTAGTGTATTGATCATGATCCCATGTACACTTTATTCTGGGCCAGATGGAACTGTGTGAATCTTTATATTTCGTCTTTCCAATACATACAACATTTTTAGGACTGCTGATGAGACCTGAAATAGACATCATACATATGTATATGGATTTTTGTATACTTACCATATTCACCTTTGGTCATGTGCAAATGTCTTAGGTACACACACAGAAATCACATAATGCTAAATCAGTTTTCTAAAAGAAATTAACAGTTTCTAATTATTTCACCCATATGTTGTCTTTAACGCTGTGTAGCATCGCAGGGAGGCTGACGCCTATCCCAGGGTTAGGGAACACTCTGGATAAAGTGCCTACTTATTACAGGAACAATCCACACAGAATCCTACAATTTGGAAGCATCAATCAACCTATGGTCTTGGCACTGTAGGAACAATCAAGAGTACCCAGAAGATAGTCATTAAGCACTCCACACTCACAAACAGTGGGCATGTTGAACCCCCAACACTGAAGGTGTTAGACAACAGTGTTAACCACTAAGCCATATGATGCAATAAATCTTACATATTTATACATTTATTTATATGCCTTTTTCTATGGAGAGATAAAGTCATGAAACTTCTCATCTATTTTAGTCTTATTAAGAGTCCGAAATATTCTGCTGGGATCGAGGGGGGGGTTTGATATAATACTGGACCGCGCTCTGAGGAACATTAGTAAATTGGAACCATATGGGACAAAATTTCCGAGACTTCCTGTGCTGAAAATCAAAAAGCGTATAATTTAATTCATAAGGTTAGGTCAGTATCTCAAAAGGTTAAATCTTACGAGTAAGGAGAAACCAAAGGACGCATTTACAGTGTAAACATAAATAGTGGGGAAAAAATAAGTAAAAATGTTTTACATTCATTTTGTTAAGTAGAGTTTTCCGGTTTACATTCATGACTGCTGCTTATCATTGTATAATTTTTCCACCTTGTACACTTTTAAAAAGAATACTTAGTCATATATTTCCATGTTATTGGTGTGGTACCCTTGGTGTACCATCTTATAAATATTTTGATCTTAAGGACTATTCTTGCACATGAAACCAGTTTTCAGAGTGACACTACAGTCATGAGATCACAATGTCCTCTCACATTCATTTACACCCCTGCAGTATCCAAATGAAGATTATCTAGTTTTATTTAAATGAAGTTTTAATAAAGACTGTTGGTTGTCATCCATGCAAATACAAGAACATCAAAATTCACATTATACACATGTTAAACATAGCTCCTAAAAAACTGCCAATAAATATTATTAAAATACTATGGAATTTTTAAACTGCTCTTTTTTTTAAAGAATCTTTACACAAACACGAAAATCGTACCTCTCCTGGAAGAAAATTTTATGATGAAAAATGAGAAGATATGAGAACTACTCTATCTGGATATTCTTACAAGGTTATACTGGATCTTACTGTTTTGCCAACCTTCTTCTTGTTTGAAGGCATTAACATTATAAAATCTTAATAATACTTACCAGGTGCTAATAATAATAATAATAATAATAATAATAATAATGATGCGGCGCGGTGGTGTAGTGGTTAGCACTGTCGCCTTGCACCTCCAGGGTCTGGGTTCGATTCCCCGGCCAGGCTCGATTCCCGTCTCTGTGTGCATGGAGTTTGCATGTTCTCCCCGTGCTTGGTGGGTTTCCTCCGGGTACTCCGGTTTCCTCCCACAGTCCAAAGATATGCAGGTTAGGCTAATTGGCGTTCCTAAATTGCCCGTAGTGTGTGATTGGGTGTGTGAGTATGTGTGTGTGCCCTGCGATGGATTGGCACCCTGTCCAGGGTGTACCCCGCCTAGTGCCCGAAGTCTCCTGGGATAGGCTCCAGGTCCCCCGCGACCCTGAACACAGGATTAAGCGGTATAGAAAATGAATGAATGAATGAATAATAATAATAGTTACCAGGTGCTAATAAAGAGATACGCAAAAAAATGTTTAACACATTGACTAATAAAACAACATCAGCTTTCGGGTCTCATGAGGTTAATACGCCCACCAAAGAAAATTACAGAAGCTGTATACAGTATCACTCCAGTACGGAGAGAGAAGACTTTTACACTCTATTATTATTATTATCTTTTTATTTCTTTTACAACACAATATGCTGTTGTTCCTTCTGTTGTCCTCTTATCTGTCCCCCTGTTTCCCCCTCCCACACACACACACACACACAATTATCTGCACTATAATAAATGATTAAACGTCGAATATAATTAGCTTGTATACTGAGTATACAGTGTATGAAGACTGAAAGTGCACTTAATGGAGCAGAGAGGCTTTTAACAGGCTGTGACATGCACATCATCCACTCCCTTAGAAGGAGCTACTGGGACTTAGAGAACTTAGATGACATTTCCACCAATGTTATAAAAACACACACACACACACACACATATATATATATATATATATATATATATATATATATATATATATATATATATATATATATCTGCACTACATTTGACTCACCTTTACCCAGCACCTGAAGAGCTGATGTCATAAGAATAAAAGCAATCCTCATGGTTACTGATCCAAATTTCAGCCCAAAAAAAAGACAATACCAGCTGGTCCCGGATCAGCTTCCTGTAGCTGCCAAAGAAAATTCCCGAAATGTCATTCTGGTGGATCTCTAGTTAATCGGACTTGTAGTGCGGACGCGCGCTGAACTCACCCGCTCGCGCTCTCTCTCTCTCTCACTCACTCACTCAGCGTCTTGTATTTCGACCCATTGCGCATCTCAGCGTCTGCTCAAGAAAAGCAAAAAGAAATGCTGTTCTCATCGCACTCTTTCATGTGAAATACCATCGGAAGCGCAGTCTGAACACACGCGTTGCGACACGAACCCCACAGGAGGAAATGCACCACAGTCGGTTACATCCCAAACACCACAGGAACCAGTGTGTACTGTACAGTGTGTAGTGCGCAACAGGAGGTGGAGTAAAACTGACCACTCCTTGTGTTTACTACAACAGGTAATAATTAAGGATGTGGATATGATATGTACTGTTCATAACTAGGGATTCAGAACAAAGGGATCAACCCAACCATCCATCCATCCATCCATCCATCCATATCTCTGTCCGGTTCATCTTGATCTGAGTCACGGTCTGTTAGGGATTTATAAAAAATCCTGGGCCCCTGGCCAGGAACCCAAGCCACACCCCATCCGGCTCAGCAGGAACCAACACACAAACCCTGACCGGCCTGCAACTCAACTCAAGAAATTCATAACAAATGCATCACACATTCATCATACTGTACCTGCATCTTACTTATCTTACTAACCTTATCCTCCAAATCATCACATCTTAAACAAACAAAAAAACAACAACAGTGACATGTTGAGTCAGTCTTCTTTGGACTATTTCTGCTTCCAATTCAGCTGATAAGGTCAATTGAACTTCTGTGCGTTTTTTTTCCCTCGAAACACTTGAGATGGCCCAATGATACAGTACCGTAAAAAAAAAAGTATTAGCACCATGAGAACTTTTCCACATTTTTTCACGTCACCACCACAAATGTATTATTAAGATTTTATGTGATAAACCAACACTATGTGGGACATAATTGTGAAGTGGAAGAGAAATGATGAACGCTTTTCCGAAATTTTTGACAATATCTGAAAAGTGTGATGTACGCTTGTATTCACACCCTTTACTCTGATACCCCTAATTAAAATCCAGTGGAACCAATTGTCTCCAGAAGTCACCTAATTAGTAGACAGAGTTCTTATGTGTGTAATTGAATCTATCTAGTATCTAATCTAGTATAAATACAGCTGTTCTTAGGTTTGTTAGAGAACATTACAGCATCATAAAGCTCAAGGAACTCGCTAGACAGGTCAGGGATAAAGTTGTGGAGAAATTTAAAGATGGGTTAGATTCTTAAAAAAAATATCCCAAGCTTTGAATATCTCACTGAGCACTGTTCAATCTATCATCCGAAAATGGACAGAGTATGGCACAACTGTGAACCTACCCGACTGGGCCATCAACCTTAACTGAAGGAGAGCATTAATCAGAGAAGCAGCCAACAGGCCCATGGTACTGTAGCTCTGAAGGAGCTGCAGAGATCCAGAGCTCAGATGGAAGAATCTATTAGATGTCCACTATCCACAAGCCATCAGGCTTCTGAACCGCTGACATTCTGCACACGCCAATATACACTCACCACAACTATTGGACTCTTAACAATGTCACTTAAATAATGCCACTTTAGATCCATATTCAAAATACTTCATTGCACCTTGCACTGTTACATGTAAATACTAAATTATCTTAAAGCTTACTTGCACATACAGATACCCTTGCAATAATATTATTTTATATATATATATATATATATATATATATATATAAAAAAATTGTAGTACCTTTACCTTTTTTTTCCCTACATTTTTATATGTTTATGTAAAGTTGGGGAACACGGGTCTAAGAATTTCATTACAGTAATGATGCCTCATTGTTATCTGTATATGACAATAAAACTTGAAACTTCACAAATCTGACCTTTATAGAATAGTGGCAAGAAGAAAGCCATTATTGAAAGAAATCCATAAGAAGTCCCTTTGCAGGTTGCGATAAGCCATGTGGGGAACATAGCCAAAATATGGAAGAAGAGGCTCTGGTCATATGAGACTAAAATTTAACTTTTTGGTCTAAATGCAACTACTGTATCAGTGCACATCATCCTGAACACACCATGCTTTTCTTCAGCATTTTCTGAAAGCTGGTCACAGTTGATGAGAAGATGGATGGAGCCAAAAACAGGGCAATCTTGGAAGAAAACCTGTTGGTGTCTCCAAAAGACTTGAGACTTGGGCAGAGGTTCACCTTCTACCAGGACAGCTCTAAACATACAGCCAGAGCTACAATGGAATGCTCTAATTCCACTTCGCAATTGTGAGCATCTTTGTGTGGGTCTATCACATACAATCCCAAGAAAATACATTTTTGTAGTTGTAAGTGACAAAATGTGGTTCCAGGATTAATAATAAGAAGGTTGGTGGTTCAAGCCCCACTATGACCAAGCTACCACTTAACCTGATCTGCTCCCACCTGCCTAGCAAACTAGGATACATGATAAAACAATTGCACTCCTTTGTAATGTATATGTGAAAAATTAAAGCATTTACAGTTGTGTGCAAAAGTTAGTATCCCTCCCTCTTTTAATTCTGTGTTTTTGTGTACATAATTAATTTTTTTTAATCATATGATCGTTGCCAGTCTCAGTATTGGGTAACCACAACCTCAGATGAAAAAACATACAAGTTGCTTTACTGTGCAATTATTTAACAAAAATGAAGCCAAAAACAACTTTACGCAATCATTTCCTGTACGACTTCATCAGTCTCTCACATCGCTGTAGAGGAATTTTGGCCCATCGTTCTTTACAATAATGTTTCAGTTCATTTAGCCTTTTGGGAATTGGTTTATGCCCAGCTCCCTCAACTGGAATCCTGTCTGGACTTTGACTAGGCCATTCCAGTACCTTGATTCTTTTTTTATTTTAAATCAACCAATATATCAACCAAGCTTTAGATGTCAGACAGATGGCCTCACATTTACCTCTAGAATACCCTATAAGCACGACTCAATGACTGCAAGATGCTCAGATCCTGGGGCTGCAAAACAAACCCAAATTATCAACCCTCCACTGCCATGCTTGAGGGGATACGAGGTGTTTCTGCTGAAATGGTGAGTTTGGCTTTTGTCAAACATGATGCTGGACATCAAGGCCTAACAACTCCACTTTGGACTTATCTGATCAGCACAGATGTGCAAACCACCAGTCATACTTCCATGTTCTTTTTTGACAGAAATGGCTCTCCCCAAACTATATTTGTTCTACTTCTAATTGTGTTGGCATGGATGTTAACAATTAACATGCTCAGTGAGGCCTGTAGGGTCCAAGAGCCAACTTAAAAAAAAAAAAAAAAGGTATATTTGAGTATTGCATGATCTGACCTTCTTGGATGCTTTCCACTTATCAATAATCTCTCACTGTAGAATAATGAACTTAATAAAAATAAAGGATTAAAATTTATTTATACAGTACAACAGATTCAGTATATTAATTTGATTGGTGAAGCTGCATGTGAGTTCTTATATTAAATTTCAGATTCTGTGACAAAGACATGGGCTCACATTCTATACATCATGTTGCATTAAACTGGGCACAAACCCAGTAGACCTGGTCAGTAACCAGTCACAGTATCTCCTATCCATCCCAACCCATGGAACGACTGGAATCGGTTGTTTTTGCATCAATCCATTTGCAATTAAAATCTGTATACCTTATACGAGCATAAATGTGTGCATGATTAGTTCACAAATAGTTGAACCTGATGAGGTCAAGTCCAAAAGAAAAAAAAAAACAAAAAACTGCCTACCACTGCATATTGAAATTAAAATAAAATTTATATATTTTAATTTAACAATAAAATTTACATTTTTCAATGATGTACAGTAGGAGACATCTGAAATCTTAATACCAGTCTGTTTAAATATTTATACTTGACTGTACATGTTTCAATTCCTCTAGCTTCTGTAAATGCACATGACTCAATAGGAAAAAGCTCAAGTATTTGGTGTCTAGATTACTAGACCATGCACTCAACTCAAATCACCTTATTTCCGTGATAGCTTAATGAGGTTAAACCTTCGCAGGAGTCATTTCCCAATGAATAAGAGTTTTATATTGAATGTATTTACCAAATCAAGTGCAAGTTGTTTAACCCACCTACAGGACCAAGTTTAAGATCCATTTACGTTCTGCCTGAGAATTTCATCGAACTTGTGACCAACACCTCACTGAATGCATTGACTTGAGTGTATATACACTAATCTTTCTAAAGCATACTAACCTTCAATTGAACCCATGTTGTTTGGAACTGTACAAAGACTCATCTCCATAAACAAACATCTGACCTCACGACCCCCATTAGCGTTTCATTTAAAATGAAAACCATATTCTCACTACTCCTCCTACTCACTGGAGAACATTTCGCAACCTTTAAAAATCAGATTAGCACACTGTTGAACTCATCGAGACCATCCCAAAATAACTTCTGTGCTCCTCTATTCATATTCCTTATTTTTCTTCAAGGCAAATTTACAGTTGTGTGGACTGGTGGAATACAATTTGTATGAATTGCCATTATACCAAACAATACCACACATGGACAATGCACAAAAAAAAAAAATAATAAATCTAGAATGGTGCCTACAGATGTGCTGCAATCAATAGTCACATAGCTTTAGTGATGTACACAGTGGTCATACAATACCTGATAAAATAAGCACTCAAAGAACACAAAACTGCTAAGGTAAACATCGTGTGAATTTATTCATAATATGGCACAGTGGCAAAACATTGCCCCCCCCCCCATAGACAAATAATGCCTTCACACACAATGCTCAAAAGGCAACCAGAATTGGGCAGACGCAACCTTCAGTTGAAAGCTTCAACAAAAACATTTTTGTGCACTGACTAATCCACACAGTGATGTAAACCCAATAGCACTTCCACATGAAAACCAAAAACAAAGTGATTCACATCCAAACATTAAATTGAGAAGCATAACTTCAGGTTGAACCTGTTGCTCTTTTACACAGCCTGCAGGGACCATCGGCTTCTTTCTTTAACATAAAAATATATAAAACGCAACATAGAAACTATACACAAAGCAACCTAAAAAGAAAATCTACTCCCAGTCATCATCATCAGCAGCTCCTGCCACATTGCTTGGTGCAGCTGGTTGTGGTACCTGGTTCTTCATGAAGGACCCCTATCACAAAAAACAAAATATACAAGTCGAGGTACAAATAAGAATGAGGTTTACAAGCGCAAATGTAGCATATCCTGTAAGAACACTGTTACCCTGCGAGTGTCGGTGGAGGCAAACACTTTCCCATGTGGGTTGAACCCTGTGGTGCCATGAGCACTGAACGCAATTTCCTCCAGCCATGAAGGGACTTCCTGCTGGGCCTGAACAAAAGAAAACCATTATGACTGAACACACTATTTTATATATATATATATATATATATATATATATATATATATATATATATATATATATATATATATATATATATATATATATATATATATATATATATAGTACTCCCAGTCTAGTACAGGATGTACTCCCATGTTTTTTTTTTAATATATATATATATATATATATATATATATATATATATATATATATATATATATATATATATATATATATATATATATATATATATATATATATATATACACACACCAAAAAAAAAAAAAAAAAAAAAAAAAAATTCCTTGGGAGTACACCCTGCAAAAATTAATTAAAATCACAAACCCCAGAGAGGACTTTGACCAGAGAGCGGGCTAGAGGAGTGTCAGGCTCCGGGTCAAAAAAGGACACAGCTCTTCCTGTGTTTCCACATCGGCCCGTTCTCCCGATCCGGTGCACATATTCTTCAATGTTTTTTGGTAGGTCAAAGTTCACTACATGCTGGACATGCTCAATGTCTAGCCCTCTAGCAGCGACAGAAGTCGCTACCAACACAGGACACTTCCCAGTGCGGAAGTCACTCAGGGCTTTCTCTCGTTCTCTCTGTTCCCGATCACTGTGCAGAAGAAAAAAGATGGTGGTTTTGAGGTTGTTTACCCCTTGAGTTTAATAAATGCTTAGATTCAAATAAGGTCATGACTTAAATCAGGCAGAAAACCCAATACATGTCAATGTAAAAGTCTATCAAACCACATTAAAAGCTAGACATTACTTGGTGTGTGAACAGGTACATACCCATGGATGCTAGTAGTGGGCACTTTCTCCTGACAGAGAAATGTTGCAATGAAATCTGCACTTCTTTTCGTTTCAACAAAGACCAATGTTCTCTCGTTCCCTGAGGACGTACAGCAAAACATTACCTTTTACAATACCATTGTTTCACCACAAGACATTTACTTGCCTGAACCTCTATTTTGCATATTGCAACCGTAACTGCAGGTTTCCATCAGATGATTTTTAGTACTCCAAAACATTTGCTTTTTTGCGGGATGATTATATAATAAAGATTTAAATGTTGGCTGCACAGAACAGAAATATTTTTATATTCTGTCGCTGGCAGTCTATAAGCAATGACTAAAGACCTATTTGTTTTAGATACTAGGTTTAAAAAAAAAGTTTGACTATTTCTAGTAAATAACCTATTGAATCAGTGTAAAGATGATGAAAACTTCAAAAGGAATCATGTAAATGTTTCTGAATAAGCCTGAATGTTAATGTAAGCATTTCTGGGGAGGGGGGGATAAATAAATAAAAAACTCCACATCCAAACCTAAACAGAAGATATTAGAATCATTCCAAGTTTATTTCTTAGTAATAAAACAGATGTGGTCCACTATTTTGTTTGAACAAGTACAGTGTTTATATTTAGTAGACTACCCTGCTGGTCTGTATACATTTTATTTATACAACAGTTCCACTGAAAACTTCAGTAGAGTTACTGGACATCAAGTATATGTAGCACAGGAAGCATTCTAATATAAAAATAACTTTCAAATATGAAAGTACACCAAATGTACATAAATTATTTGTTTTTAAATAATTAAATACTGCTGCACACTTTGCCATATAGTATGTAATTTGTCATACGAGTAGGTCAGGACTGAGTCACCTGTGGTCTTCAGCATCTCTAACAGCTGTTCTCTCTTCAAGTACCGAGTGACTTGAATGATGTGCTGCTCTATGTCACTACAGGCTCCTCCCACCACTCCCACAACCAGGAACAGATAATCTTCCTTTAGGAAATCAGCTGCCAACCTAGGCAACAATTTTATTTTTATAGATATTAATTCAGCAAAAATACACAAAACAGGGTGTGTATATTAGTTAAACATACTGTGATAAAAATAAGAGTCATAAAATAAACCCCAGAAAAAATGTGAAAAGCATACAACCATTTTTTTTTTTATCTCTGGAAAATTAGCAAGCTGGTCACTGAATAATTCTCTCCAGCTTATCATGCATGACAACCAACCAGGGAGGGCGAAGGTTACACCAAGACACATGCACAGCCGAAAACATCACAGGGCAACAAAGTGTACTCTGTCCCATTCTACACAGTTGAGCTCACAGATGAAGACTAATTGGCAAGTTTCAGTGATTAAAAGTACACAATACTTACCACCACTGACAGCACAGGCTGTCTCCCCCCCCACATGACCTTTCAGCCATAGACGACCGTGGTATCAGCAACATTTAAACATGATGCAACATAATGACAGATGACACAACAGGGCACCATCATTCACTGCTAAATTCTTAATTTGATTGAAATCTGATTGTCCAAATAATTTGTTACAGCACACTAATGTAAACAATTTGTTTCACAAACCTGAAGCTGCATTTAAAAAAAAAAAAAAAAAAAAAAAAAAAAACTTAGAATTGTGGATTTCCCAAATTTATTTATTTAAATACAAAAATGTGTACTTTTTGGGGGTTGCTGGATCAACAGATCTTGATTTAAATTATTTCCTATGGGACAATGCATTTTGCAATATGAAATATCACCTTAAGAACTTTGGGAAAGTGTGTATGCTGAGGTACTGAGGATTAATTTTATAATCATGACAAAAAATGATAGTTAGGAAGACTTTAAAAGGCATAGGAGTTTAAGAATAGAAGAAAATGTTGGAAAGATTAAGTACTTCCTATGTTTTCTACTAGACATTAAAAAAAAAAAAAAAAAAAAAAAACTAAAAATAATGAATAGTTGTAGGCATCCTCAAACAAAGACTGGTGCTGAACTCTTTAGCAACTTTAAACTCTTCCTGTATTACGTAGCCTCTGTCACTCCAAGATCTTGCCCAACCAGAAATGCTTCCAATCCTATTGCTTTGATAGCTCATCTGGAAACAACTTGATTATTTAATAAAACAGAACTCATCTATTTATAAAGCCATCTAACAAATTTACTTTATGGGGGACCTTTTCTTCATCTGATTTTATTAGCAAGTCTTTGACCTGGCAGAATCTCTAGACATTTAATCCGTAAATTTATGAACATGCTTTTTCCTTTACACATTTACCAGAAGGTTCAATAAAATACTGTCCCATCCAAACATTCCTAGACTTTAGTTAATGACTGTCATCTTGTGAGCATGTTGCTCATACTGTAACTGCTATAAACAGAACTGGGTTGACGAATTCAGGATAGATAAAGAGTTTTGGAAGTTCTGCTTTGTGTGTCCAAAACCTTGGATGTACACTTACAGCTTTGCCCACTGCTGGCAATTTTCAGAAGAGTCAATGAGGCTTTGCAATAGTCCCAAAGTTAAAGCATATGCTTTGGCTCTAGCTTCTCTGGTAGCTCGCAGAACATTCTTGCTACATTAGAAAAGTCATACTCCACACCCTGGGATGTCTGCAGGGCTGCAAGACCTCGGGTATCTCCTACATGCTAAACTTGTGGGGGGGGGTGGGGACCTGAGGGGCTCTGAAGCATCATTCTATAAAAATGGAACTTGGCAATCATCTTTTGTTCCGAACAGAGAGCCTGGAGTTCAAAGACTTAGTCTTGTACCTTTATGTCTTTTGTTAAATCCTTTGTTCCACTGATAAATGGGAAGGAGCGCACTGACAGCAGACCGTGAAAAGGCGAGGGAGAATTTTACTCTTTGCCCTGCCCTAAGAGGGGACATAAATAGAACTAGTTCATAAAAAGTAATTGTTCCAAGACAGTTTTTGCACTTTTAGCACAATGTAAACAACTACTATGGATACCATTTGGGGGTCTAATAATCAGCCTTTAATAAACGAGTGTGTAATGACCGTGACAGAATGAGGGAAAGAGGGGAAAAAAGAGTAAAGTGCTCGCTGAATTCCAGCTAGTCATGTTTCCCCCCCCCCCCTTCATGCAGCCCTAAATCATTGTAAATTATTAACAAATGCCTAGAGAACAGAGTGTTGTAATGGAGAATGCGCAGAAAATATAGTTTGAGCACAATGCGAGTGAGTCTGATGGCTTGTGAGCGTTTAAGCAAAATAAATTTGGTAAAAACAGTTTTTGGCATGAGAACAGCAGCATACTACTCCAACGCCTTATTACTGGTTAGCTTGTTCAGCTCCACCTCCGTGTTACACATCATGTGAGTGACAGTGGAACGCCATATACGAGGGAGAGATGAGAAGTGATGGAGTTGTATAGCAATCATTTGCTAATCTCGGTCCTGATTGGTAATTCAACAGTGTTTTGCGTGACACTGTTGGGAGTGTAACCATTGACCTTGACTGATGCAGCAATCTGAGATTGTCAAGTAAATAAGTGAACGTTGGATGATCTGAATGTAGGGAAATACACGCGAGTGAACTGCCGTCATTCAGGAATAAGATCGCATGCGTGTATGAATTGAGATTTATTTTTGCGAATAAATCGTTCAGCAAAAACAAAATGTACAATAAATACATGGACCGTCAACCATGAACATCTGTAAAAATCTCCCAAACGGCATGTTTGCACATCTACGACGGCTATTCAGTTTTCAAAAAAGAATGCGCCACACCTTGCAGCAGGGTCAGCCCTGCCTCCTCAATGAGGATTTCATAAGAATTTTCCTTGCTCAGAGTTGCTCTGAAATTGTTCCTAAATCAGTCTTGAAGTTTTTAAGTTAGGAGCTCTCAGACTTAGCAGCTTATGAATACGGCCCTTGACCTGTAGGACTGAAATGTCCGCCCCTGTTAATTGAAAGTGATCAGATCTATTTTCAGCATTTATTTTTTTTTGCAGATTAGACTTTGCCAGATAATTTGTACTGATCAACACAAAATCAGGTAAGGTAATCATACTAAGGAAAGAGCATGGGGAAAGAAAACCGCTCATGATCCAAAGCATACCACGACATCCAACAAACATGGAGGAGGCACAAGTCATGACAACCAACACAACTAGGTCACTGGTGTTTATTCATGATTTGACTGCTGATAAAGTAGGAGGATAAATTCTGTCATGCATCTCTGCTCAGACTCATCCAAATGCTGCAAAACTGAAGGTTCATATTGCTGTGGATAATGAGTGAAAAACAGTGAAAGCTACACCTGGCAAAAAAAAAAAAAAAAAAGGGGGATATTCTTCAGTCATCTGATAGAGCATGCTTTTCACTTCCTAAAGATGACAGAAGGCAGAAAGACCCAAACAAAAGACAGTTGCAGCTTGGCAAAGTATTTCGAGGGGGGAAAACTCTGCATTCACTCATGATCATGGGTTACAGACTTCACGACTACAGGATTTACAACCACAAACATTCAGTAAACACAGTTTAATTGGCTTTAAAGTGGATTAATATGAATACAAACATGACAGACCTTTGAATATCCTCTGGATAGGTCGCACTAAACATGAGGGTTTGCCGTTGTTCTTTCAGAGGCATCCCTGGGGAACTGACCAACTTTCGCATGTCAGTCTCAAAGCCCATATCCAACATTCGGTCAGCTTCATCCAGCACCAAATAACGAACTTTACTCAGACCAACCTGGGCAACAGAAATGAACAAATTAAATGCTCCTTGCATATATTTACTGGAGCTTAATAATTAAAAAAAATATATGATCGGAATAATTACACCTCTGATTAATATTAATTTGTAACAAAAGTTAGTATTCGTTTGTAACAGTTTTAGATATGTTTAGATAAAGCTCCAATTAAATCCACCAACTAAGAGACCTTGTGTTTTTAATTGAAATAAATTGCTTATAAAATTCACTAAACTGTTGAATCAAAACACTAAATTATATTTGTTACTGTCAAATTAAAATTTTATTCGTCACATACAGTCATACACAGTACGATATGCAGTGAAATGTTTAGACAACTGCTCGTGACCTTAAAATAAGACTATGAATTGGAATAGGAAATAAATATGAAAAATTAGAGGGTGAATTTAACTAAAAATTAAATAAAAATATAAAAATTAAAGTTAAGATAAAATAACTGTACAACAATAAATATAGAACATAAATGAACAGTAAGAGCAGCTGTACGAGTAGGAAAAGTATGGTAATGTCCACTAGTGTAAACGAATGTCCAGAGTGTGTGTAAAAACCACGTGTGGGCCAGTACTGTGTGGTGGTGTGATTGAGACGGTATCGCCTGCGGGAAGAAGCTCCTCCTCAGTCTCTGTGTTGGCCTTCAGGGAGCGGAACCACTTTCCTGACCTCAACAGAGAACACAGTCCATTGTTGGGATGGCTGAGGTCCTTCACGATCTTCCTGGCCTTGGTCCAGCACCTCCTGCTGTAGATTGAGTGCAGGTCAGGGAGCTCGGTGCGGATGATGCGCCCAGCTGATCGCACCACCCTCTGTAGAGCTCGTCTGTCCTGCATGGTGCTGTTCCCGAACCAGGTTGAGATGTTTCCCGTCAGGATGCTCTCTATGGTGCAGGAGTAAAAGTTCCTGAGCACCTCGGAGGGCAGTCGGAAGTCTCAAGCGCCTGAGGTGGTAGAGACGCTGTCGGGCCTTTTTCACCACGGTGTTGATGTGACAGAACCATGATAGGTCCTGCGTGATGTGAACACCGAGGTATTTGAAGCTGTCCACTCTCTCCACTGGGCTGTCATTGATGATGGGGGTCTGGTAGGTCCTCTCCTGCTTAGTGCTGAAGACCACCATCAACTCCTTTGTCTTACTGACGTTTAGAAGGAGGTTGTTCCTCTGACACCAGTTCTCCAGAATCCTAATCTTCTTCAGGTAGGCCGTCTCGTTATCAGAGATCAGGCCCACCACGACAGTGTCGTTAGCAAACTTAATGATGGTGGTGGAGCTGGTAGTGGCCACATATGTGTCATGTGTACAAAGTGTACAGCAGGGGGCTCAGAACACACCCCTGGGGGGCTCCAGTGCTGAGAGTTGTGGAGGCTGAGACATGTCCGCCCATCCTTACTGCCTGTGGTCTGCCAGTTAGGAAGTTGGAGATCCACTTGTAGCGCGGCCACAAAGGGGCAGTTAAACAGCAGAGGAAAGAAGAAGGAGCTAATGTTGCTCACCTGCACCAACAAACTGGCCCCTATCGGTTATTTTGGTCCCCATGACAACGGTGCTTTGGTTCCGGGGTTAAGCTCACGCGCGCGCATGCACAGCTGTGCCGCGAGAGAACCCCGGTGATCTATCAGGTCACGTGTGCCGGTATAAAGCCGGAACCGGCATGACGCTCGGGACGGAGAGATGAAGATTGCAGCGCTGTGTTTGGAGAGAGAGAGCGAGCTAGTTAGCGATATCTACAGGATTATTCTTTTCCTGGACGGCAACTATACCCCTCTCATTCCGTTTCTCGAGCTCCCGGACTTACCATCTTTCACCGGTGAGATCGAGCCGTCTCTCCAATCCACCTTTACATATTCTCACTATAACCTGGACATTCATACATACGCACTCGCATACATTACTGACTTTGTATACATTTGTTTATATTTTGTATATATTGTTTTGCTGCACTTCATTTGATTTTTTTGTATAATGCACTGCGGTTTGGTTTTGGTATTATTTGTTGTGTCCGTCTTTCCTTGCTCCGCGAAGGTTCGCAATACCGGAAGTAAGTGTGATTAGCCCGTTTATAGATATTAGACCCCGATTTTGTGTAATTAGCTCAAAAAGTAAATCTGAGCGTTACATATTGGTGGCCCGTACGGGGAGTCTAGTTGTTTGGGTGTTTTTCCGGTGTTGTGTGACTTTGTGGAGCAAAATAGACACATAGCTCATCATAGAGTCACAGGTGCTCCAGCTTGGTGGTGAGTGTGGAGGGAATTATGGTATTGAATGCAGCGCTGTAGTCGATGAGCATTTTAACAAAATTCCCCCTTCTAGAGTCCAAGTGAGTAAGTGATGTGTGGAGGAGATGAGATGGCATTGTCAGTAGAGCGATTTGGACGGTAAGCGAACTGTAGAGGGTCCAGTGTGTCTGGTAGAGA
The DNA here is from genome assembly GCA_030522415.1 of Channallabes apus. Lineage (NCBI taxonomy): Eukaryota > Metazoa > Chordata > Actinopteri > Siluriformes > Clariidae > Channallabes > Channallabes apus. The sequence goes on from CM060120.1 coordinate 13,042,091, forward strand.
TGAAATGAAGTCCTTGACCAGGCGTTCAAAACACTTCACTACTGAGGTGAGGGCTACAGGGCGATAGTCATTGAAAGAAACAGGATGTGGTTTCTTTGGGACAGGAACAATGATGGACTCCTTGAAGCATGTGGGGATCACCGGCTGAGATAAAGAGATGTTGAATCTCTCAGTGAACACAGGTGCTAGCTGGTCTGCGCAGGCTCTGAGAATACGGCCTGAGATGACGTCTGGTCCTGCTGCTTTCCTGGTGTTCACTCGCCTGAAGGCTCTCCTCACGTTGTGCTCAGTGATGAGCCCCGATGACCGTTCCCGGTGCTGGCAGTGTCTTCCTGTCTGCAGCCGTTAGCGCCGATAGCATTAGCATCGCTAGCATCTTTACCTGCAGCCTCGAAGTGAGCATAGCTGTTCAGCTCGTCTGCCAGAGTCGCGTCCATCATACCGGATGTTGGTGCTTTATAGTCCGCGATTGTTCTTAGTCCCTGCCACAGCCTCCGAGTCACTCTGTTGGAGCTGTGACTCTAGCTTTCTCCCGTAGTGCTGCTTCGCCCCTTTCACCGCCTTCCGGACGTTGTATGACGCAGCCTTGTACGGTTCCATGTCCCCCGACGCAATTCCCGTGTTGTAGGCGGCGGTGCGAGATCTCAGAGCGTCGCGGATGGTTTTATCCACCCACGGCTTCTGGTTGGGAAACGTTCTGAGTCTTTTTCTCCACGGTATCATCCGCTAGCTTCCCGATAAATCCCACAACCGCTTCCGTAAACACACTGACATCATTGGAGCTGTTTCTGAACATGTCCCAGTCTGAGTCATCGAGTGCGTCCTGTAACGTGGCCACCGATTGGCCCGACCTCCCTCTGAACCGGAACTTCCTGTTTCAGCCTTTGTTTATATTTTGGCATGAGGAAGATGGCGGGGTGGTCGGATTTACCAAACGCTGGACAAGATTGTGCCTTGTAGCCGTCCTTCACCCCTGGTGGGGCAGGTGATATGCTGATGAAAGTTCGTCCCGGTGTTGTGTCTGGTGCTGTTTGAGCGCCTCATGCAGCTCGCATAAGGCAATGTCTGTGTCCGCTTGTGGTGGGATATAAACGGCGCTTATGACCGAAGTGAACTCCCGTGGAAGATAAAAAGGACGACACATGGACAGTAGTTCCAGGTTTGGTGTGCAGGAGCGTGTAAGAGGAACAACGCTCGCGCTGTTGCAGCAGCTGTTGTTCATCAAACACACGCCGCCTCACCTCGACTTCCGAGTCCCGCGTCCTGTCCATGCGGTGAACCGAGAAGAACTCGGCTGGTTGTATGGCACCGCTGGGTTCAGCCACGTCTCGGTGAAGCAGAGGAGATTGCAGTCCCGAATGTCTCTCTGGAACTTTATCCTGGCCCTGAGGTCATCGAGTTTATTCTCCAGTGACTGGACGTTGGCGAGCAGTTTGTTCTCCCTCAGGATCTCACTTGGCCAGCTCGGATCCGGAGTTAAAAACACTGAATTGTGAGTACATTGTATACCAATAGAAACAAGAGTGTCTCTATCGTACCTAATGTACTCAATGGTGGTGATTTTGCCGATTTTAAAACCCTGAAAACTAACTTAAACAAAAAAAGAAAAGGTGGTCGGAGCAGTCGTGACGGCAGCCGACCTCACCGGCGCCATCTTGGAAAACCTGATAATTAAGCTTGAGTACCGAATTTATTTAATTTCACAAATCTATAAAAAAAAATAAAAAATTCTTACCTTTCCACGACCAATAATGTCAAGCAATCTTCCAGGAGTCCCACATAGCACATTACAACCCTTCAACACCTCTTGGATTGTATATCCGGTGCTTATGCCTCCATAAACGACGACAGGACGCACACAAGTGCTACAACAGATTTTCAAATGAGTTTTAGTCTTATCTTATAAATTGATCATAATTTATGTAAATTTGTAATGTTGTAAATTTAACATTAAACCTAAACCTATGACAAAACACCTTAAGCAAGGTAATAATGTGAGTCAAATCAATGTGATGCCAACGCAGGATTATTATGTTAAGACAAGTTTAAAGGTTTATACCCATAAGCAAATTTCCGGGCCTCCAGGTAAATCTGATTAATGAGCTCCCTAGTGGGAGCTACAATGATTACTTCAGGCTCCTGCACCTCACTGAACTTGCTAGCGGCTGCACCATCACTCATCAGACACTGCAGAATAGGCAGCAGGAAGGCAGCCTGACGATGGGAAAATGGGAGAAACAAAAAACATGGAGGTGTGACAATAGGTTGTTTTCATGTCACAAAAAGAACCGATTTATAAGAGATGTATGCAACTACCTCATTCTAACGAACACGGCACCAGATTGCTTCTTCCTGCCCTCTCTTTTACTGTGTTGTGATTGGCCAGCTTAGCTGGCAATACAGTACGACTGTTTAAGTGCACCTGTTGTGTAACTACTAACTAAACTCCTAGTTAACATGTTTAAATCAATAAAGTAATCTAGCGATTAGTGCCTCGGGATCCGCATGCATGGAGTTTGCATGTTGTGCCTGTGCTTGCTGGGTTTCCTACGTGTACTCCGGTTTTCTCCCAAAGTCAAAAGAAGATTGGGCTAACTGGCGTTCCCAAATTGCCTGTTGTTTGTGAACGAACACCCGAGTGCATATGCACGCCCTGCAAAGACTGGGACACCGTCCAAGGTGTACCTTGCCTCGTGACCCAACTCTCCTGGGATAAAATAATTTAGATTAGGCCTGGGTGATAGAACAATAACAATGTATACTGCATTAGACACGTCCTCAACCTCACTAAGAAGATTATTGGATAGAATGTCTGGTTTTTGTGGCTCAATTCTGTATACTCAGGACACATCATGGCGTCGCAACTAAGGGCATCACAGTTTGGAGGCTTTCAAATGTGGATTCTTACCACAGAAATTAAATGGCCCAAACATTCTATGTGAGCAGGGAAAGAGACAGATGAGAGATGTGGTTACAGTCTCATTTCAGCTCGGCCTTTACCGTCTACACAATTTCAGACCAAATTCAAAGGACAGATGTGCTTGTGGAGAACAGTTCTGAACAAAACCACATGGACTTTTTAATTGAGCTCTTCTTTTCTGCTATACAAATATTTATTTTTAGTTTTAAGGAACTATTACAAGGCATTAACTACCAATGTAGTTCCCAAAAAAATATTTTTTTACTACAAATGTAAAACACAAACCATAAGAATTTTAAGAGTTGTAATCAATCACGCATGTAGAAAATCACTTCCTGACCTCCAACAGAAGTTTCTGACGTGGAAAACACTGGACATATGTTGACATATGCAAACCACCTACAAAAATGACTTCAACATTTTCTAATGTGCAATCAAACAAAATAAGTAAACAATACCGGACATGTATGCTACATAATATGCATCACAAATCAAATATTGTAAAATATAAAAGTTTTAGATCACTTTCTAACTCCATGATCCTTCCTGAATTTTTTCTTTCTACATTGTAAAGGAACGCTGAATGCGTCCAAAAAATGCATTAATCTCCTTTGAACAGTTGATAGAGATGTTTCTGCTACCTCTGCTCTGTAAAGAGTTCATAATGCCTCTAATCTGAGGTGCTGTTAATTGGTCATTTTTCAGGCTGATAACTAAATGGACTTCTTGTCTGCGGCAGAGGTAGGTTTTGGTCTCGCCCTGCTTGAAGGCCTTCATGTTTTTGGACAGTTTCTGCTTGAATTTCTTTGCAGGATGTCAAAATAGCCTCCCATAGCTGCTGTTTTGATGCGAACCGCCTCCCACCCTCATAGGTCTTTTGAGGATTCTCCAAAGGTTCTCAATGGGGTTGAGGTCAGGGGAGGATGGTGGCCACACCATGAGTTTCTCGTCTTTTATTCCCATAGCAGCCAATGACACAGAGGTATTCTTTGTAGCAAGAGATGGTGCATTGTCGTGCATGAAGATTGTTACAGAAGGCACGATTCCTCTTTTTGTACCATGTAAGAAAGTGGTCAGTCAATATACTTTGCAGAAGTCATTTTCACACCTTCAGGGACCCTAAAGCAGCCTACCAGCTCTCTCCCCATGATTCTGGCCCAAAACATGACTCCGGCACCTCCTTGTTGACGTCGCAGCCTTGTTGGGACATGGTGGCCATCCATCAACCATCCACTACTCCATCCATCTGGACCATCCAGGGTTGCACGACACTAATCAGTAAACAAGACTGTTTAAAAACTTGTCTTCATGTATGCCTGGGCCAACTGCAACCGTTTCTGCTTGGGAGCATTGGTTAGGGGTGGCCGAATAGTAGAACTGCAAGCCTCTAAAGGATCCTACACCTTGAGGTTCGCGGGACTCCAGAGGCACCAGCAGCTTCAAATACCCGTTTGCTGCTTTGTAATGGCATTTCAGCAGCTGCTCTCTTAATCTGATGAATTTGTCTGGCAGAAACTTTCATTCTGCCTTCATCTGCACTAACCTGTCTGTGCGCTGAATCAGCCACAAATGTTTTCACAGTACGATGCTAACGCTTAAGTTTTCATGAAATATCTAATGTTTTTATACCCTGTCCAACGATTTGCAATATTTGACACTTTCTTCGGCAGCAGAGATCCTTTTTCTTTCCCATATTACTTGAAACCTGTGGCCTCCTTAATAATGTGGAACAACCTTCTTCAGTACTTTTCCTTTAATTGGGCTCATCTGGCAAACTAATCACACGTGTCTGAGATTCATTTCAGTGATCCAAAGAGCCCTGAGACACAACACCATCCATGAGTTTCATTTAAAAACTAAACATTTAATGTTTATGACACTTGCATCCAATTTGCATAATTTGGAATGCGATGTATGCTAATCGGAATTATACTGATTCTGGATTAAGAATGAGCTTTAAATGAGTCTTAATGGCAATACTTATTAGCTTCCTATTGTTATCAATATTTTATACGTCTGAACAGTTGTAAATCGTGTCCAAAAAAGATGAAGCTGTTACCTGCACTGCTCATGAACAAACCAAATACTACTGTACACACCCGAGTGAGTGCTCACCGTTTTCCCAGATCCAGTCTGGGCACAAGCCATAAGATCTCTTCCAGCAGATATGATGGGAATACCATACTTCTGAACAGGAGTAGGCTTTACATATCCTGCTCTGGCAACATTCCGGTTAAGAGTCTCACAGAGATGTGCTTCTTCAAATGTCTAGTGTAGGGAAAAAAAATAAAATATGGTACCATTAAACTACTGTACAGACAAAAGACATTGCAAGGAGACAAAGATCCCGACTAACCATTATTGCACTGGGCGGGTTGCTTCCGCTTACATCCACAAGGATCTCATCATATTTGTCAAAGTTGATGCCTGTGGCATAGTGGGCAAAAATGGAGTTCTCTTCTGCTGGTGGTGGCGGAGGAACATAGGTGACCCTGGGCCCTACAGGATAAAGCCAAGTGTTGACATTTGCTAGTCAGACAGTTAACAGCATCTAAAGTACAAATGGGATGAAGAATTACAAACCTGCAGGCTCATCATGCTCATTTCCCTCATCCTTCATTGAACCTGATGAATTAACCAAAAAAATAAAATAAAAAATTACAAAAAAAAAAAAACAACTTTGTCCTTTGAATAATAGTCTCGGTTACAGTTCGAACTTACCCTTAGAAAACACATCCTCCTCATGCTGTCCTCTATATCCTACATATAGTTAAAACAAATGGCAATGTTAAGACAACTCAACACTAAAGCTCTGTTCAGAAAGTAGTGGCTAATCAGGCAGGGTGTTGAATTTTAATGAATTTATCCCAGTTATCTACAAACCAAGACGTTCAAGTTACGAGTCCATATGATAACTGTTCACAAGATGGCACCCACATATGTAACAATTATAAAATATTGTACAATAAAACAATCCGTCCTATGTACATCAATAACTGTCTGGTTTCGCTCAGCTACAATATCAGACACTAGAAAACTGCAAAAAGGATCATCAGCACTCCCCTGCTCCCCCTGCAAGAACTGTACAGTGTATACAGAGTGAAGAAAGGGGATCATTTCACCACTTTGGACCCCACTTCCAAGCTACCTCTTATTTGAACTTTTGCTGTCTGGTCGGCGCTACAGAGCACAGAATACCAGGAGAGTCTGTTACGAGAACAGACTTTCCTTCCTCAAGCAATTTAACAAATTCCTTGCCAATAAAGCTTTGATTCTAATCCAATTGTGTTTTCATTTTCTTTCTTTCTGACCACATTTCTTCCATAAAGTTACTGGTTCAGCACCATTGTTCCAGGTTTGATTAAGGAGTTGAAGGATTCTTAATCCAGTTCTAGGAATTTCAAATCTCAAAGTTTTTCTTTGCTTGAAGCAAGGCAATAATTCGACCTTTATGAAATTTTTTTTTTGGCCAGTCAGCATATTTCAGATGTGTATTATACCTCCACCTCCACCAAAGCGTCTCCTTCCATCTCCATCAGTAACTAAGAATGAATGCAGGAATAAACGTTATTCAGTAAAAGTTCAATCAGGCATGCTGGACCAAGTAAATCAAACTATACTGTTTGCTTACCGGCTCTAATGCAAATTTGTTCTTACCTTGGCGGGAAGCTCCTCGACCGCCTCTTCCCCCACGCTCACCTCTGACAAAAAAGTCACTTTTGAAACCTGCAGCAAAAAAGTAAACATTATATAGTGTCTAATTATTCTTCTTAAATATATACAAAACTGCAGATCCTCTTACCTTCATCGTCATTTTCATTACCTTCTGACATGGGAAAAGAGATTGCAAGTTAACAGTGCATGACTTAAAACCATCCAGTTATTCGTTGACTTATTTTAAGTTACCAGAGTTCAGGGAACTTCTAAATGCTCCGCCTCTTCCTCTTCCCCCACGTCCTGTCAATGCAATGTTAAAGATCAGGACAGGGTCATGACAAAAAATAAATAAGAAAAAGTTACTCCCAAACCAAACTCTGATTACTTGCCTCTGCCTCCTCTTCCTCTAAACCCATCTTTACCTCCTCTCCAGGAGCTGCCACCATCAACTACAGGGCAAATAGAAACAGCCCAGGTGTTAAGACTGTTCACAGTATGTACAGACTGTAGGGCTGAAATGAATACAACGCATACTCACCTTTGTTTCCATTTTCATCATTTCCTGCATAAAAATACAAAACAGTAAAACATTTTTTAATTGAGAACACGAAAGTAAAGAAGGGAGAAAATGTGAACCTGAATTAAAGCTCTTAAAGCCTCCATCTCCTCCTCTGAAGCTTCGACCTAGAGTTGGAAACATTTTGAATATTTTAACCAACAGTTCATGATTTGTTCTATAAAACTGTGCTATGATTTGTAAGTTTGTGATTAGCATGCTATGAAACAGAACAAGTGCCTCACCCATGTTTCCCCCTTGAGCTCCAAAACCACTGCTGCCATTTTTCCAAGAAACTTCATCTATAAATTTTTTTTTTTAACCCACACACAGTTAGTCAGGACATCCCATTAAATTTAGAAACACTCTGATCAAAAGCATCTCGAAACCTGAAAAACACGCAAATCGTATTTTATTTTGTAACATTACAATTTTTCTTCACAAGAACGAAGGGACCCAAGCATGATTTTGAATGAGTCTAGAGCCAAATATATAGATGTATGACCAATACTATTACCCTGCGCCCCCCCCCCCAAAAAAAAAACAATAAAGTACAGTCATATATAGTAGTATATAAAGTATATGATATTAAAATTATATTCATTACTGCCTACCATTGGGGATGCTTTTGAAGCTGTTTGGTTGGCTCTCACTTCTCCACGAGTTTCCAGTGTTTCCTGATAAGGTCAAATTCATAACATTAATTTTTAAAACCACAAATGTCACACACACACTGTGTGGCCTTGATGAATATACACATCAATGCATGTTTTAACCTACGCATGGGAGCGGAACAGGTAGAAAGCCCACTCAAGTTTACATTTAATTTCTCTGATTCCATTTTGAAGGAAATTACATCAAATCCCACACAAATCCCCCTTGCCATACAAATTCGCCACAGCAAAACATGTTTTCCCCATACAAAAACATTCCAAAAAATCCATTTCTAACACTTTAATAAGTTTTTGCATATGATAACTTTTAGAAAAGACTCTTAATGAATTAAGTAAATAGAAATACATTTAAACCATTAACTATTAAAACTGACACGTTCCAAACAATCAGAACATAGTATTAGCCGTTTCTTAATTTTCATTTATTTATTTCCATTGAATGTGGTCCCTGTTTTTTTTGGGTACCATCCTTCTTAACTTTCTTTAGACTATATCCTCACTAAATCTTGCACAGAAACATTACTCACCTATAAAGCCGATAAAGATGAAAACTAGCGCCCCCCCCCCCCCCCCCCCGCCGATCACTATGGCTTGGAGCAGTGGTTCCCAAACTGGGGGTCATGGAATAATTTCAAGGGGTCGCGAGAGGGATTAAAAAATATATTTTTTGTGATTATAATACACACTTCAGTATTACTCAAGTATAACATTCAAGTAAATGCTATAAATATTTTCTGATTTGTAAAGATATTACTGATTGAGTTTGAGTGTTTAAATTGAGTGTAAAAAAAAAAAAAAATAATAATAAATTGCGACTCAGATATGACATCACTGTGCAGCGCCAGACTCACTAGTTTTTGCAACAGCGCACAACTGCACGTGAAAACCGCAACTGCCGAGATAGAGAAATTTGTTATTTGCAAATCTAAAAATGTTAAGGAAATTGTTTGCCTGAGTCATCGGAAACCATGTACATCGACCAAGCAAAAGAGCAAGACCCCATCAGACCAAAGTAGGAAACGTCAGAAATATGAGGAAGAATTCATAAAGTGCAGTATCAGTAAGTTACGGTAGCAACCGAATACATGAGTTGTCCCGTGCAGCAATGGATGTACTGCTTCAATTTGGATCTACATATTTGTGTGAGCAGTATTTTTCCGCTGTTACATATAAAAATTAAATACAGCTCACGTTATGATGTCGAAGATGATATGCGGGTAGCTGTATCCACCATCAGGCCACGAATGAAGCTTTTGTGCTGCCAAAAACAAGTACACCCTTCCCATTGAAAGGTACTGCAAAATTATTTGGATGTTTAGTAAATGTAGTCAAAATACTGTGAACAGCTTGTGTTTATTGCTTGTTTTTGATAGTGGGGGTCGCGAGATCTTGCCGATCTTCAATTAGGGGTCGCTGGCTTGAAAGTTTGGGAACCACTGGCTTAGAGGACTTGGCTTAAGCAAATGTGTTGTCAATTCCCATAAAAGATTATTAATGCTACAATTCTCTTTAGCTATGCTGGCAGAGATATTTTAAAATGAAGATACTTTACCTAAATTTATGTTGCTCATGACAGGGCTCTGTAGGAGAGAAGAAAAAAAAAAAAAAAAAAAAATTATTATGTGTGTGTGTATATATATATATATATATATATATATATATATATATATATATATATATATATATATATAAAGACCACTGATAATCAATAGATTACATCAGAAGTCAAACTACACAAATCAACCTCCAACATCTGCTTCATGGAGTTTTGTACAACTTGCATTGACAAGTAAGAAGTAGTTTATATTATCACATACAAATATTTGCACAAAACGTATGGCATCATGCTCCAGCCCTTCTTTTTACACACATCCAGTAAGAGGCAGGAAATAAATAAAAAGTTATTGGGAAAAGCGACCACTCAGTTTCACTGCAGAATGAAGAGACTGCAAAGCACTCAAAGCACTGAGGTTCACTACATACTTCTGGGTACTACATCACTAATAAAATACTAAAAGATAAAATTAGTTTTTTTTTTTTGCAATTGTTCAGTTTCTCTTCATTGAAAACTGATTTTTCATATCAAAATAGAATCTATAAAAACATGCTTTCTATATGCTACACTGTCTATATAAAACATGATTTCAAAGCTCTAATCATAGTTATACAACTCTACCAAATGAAACATTGCATGAAGCATGGACATTAACTAGTCAGCTTAACATTAACCCCCACAAATATGCTTCAACACAAGTATAAACAAGCCCTAAATGACATTTTATTGAGTACATAAAGTTATTTTTAAAATTTATTTTATTAAAGCCTAGTATAAATCTAGAGAGGGGCGGTAAGACCAAAAATTTATATCAAGGTATTTTTCAAAATGATATCAATGTCACGGTATTTGACGGTTTTTTTTCCCCCATGCATGATTAGGTGTTAACCCCCATTTTCTAATAAATTAGAGAATAATTACTGCAGTCAGTATATTGGCTTACATTGACCAGACTAGTGTTAACCCAGGTTTAATTGGTCTCACAAAATGCTGCTGTTCACAAAGAGGTGACAGTGGCACTCAATTGTAATGAGGTGAAGAAATCAGAATTCATGACTTGCAGTCAAAATACACAACACTTTATTGTGCAAGTTTTGCAACTTGAACATCTTTAAGTTGGCTACAATGTAAACAGTATGTCCCCTGTAACTGCAAAATGAAAACTTTACCCACTGGACTTTCATTAAGGCAAATTACCTGAAACAGGTAAATACAAAAGGAGTGAAACTTTTCACTTTGTGAAACATTAATATTACTTCAAGTCCAACCAGGTAGTATTCAAGTATTTAAAATATAAAATAAGTTTAACTTGAAAACTTGCATGTTTGTCGACATGTTCTGGAAAAGCTCCGTGTATAATACCCCTATCTCACCTATGCGGTTTTGCGTGGTAGCCGTAAATACGGTTCATCATGATTCACCGTGAGTTTTTGGCGCTGTGAGTACATTTCCATCTTCACGTTTAATTTTTTTGGCGGGCCTCGTGGAGGTATGCGGACCTTGGTGAACTTCGCAGAACATCAGCGGGCAATTGCGCCAACTCACGGTGCCCATCACCGCTCAACCCACACTGGCCGTGCTTCCACCATGTAGCTTTCACCACTTTCACGCATACAGCTTGTTTGGTACCACTGCAAAACAATCCCCCTCCCAAACAATGTCCCGCGGCGGGACGTTCCACCGCTCTGTGTTCCCGACGCTTTGTACGCACACAATCACCGGTATTGGGGTATATGAAAAATTATTATTATTATTATTTTTTTTTTTTTTTTTTTTAACACCGGTATTCTGTATTAAAAGGTATACCACCAGCCCTACATAAATCAACTAATTTAGGACATTCTAATCTACACTAGTCAAATCACACCTTTTGACTACCCACATTGCTGGTTAATAAAGATCAAGCAGAAGCTAGGATTAGCCTAACCCTAACCCTGCCTTGTAGACAAAAACCTTTGAATTATCAGAAACAGCTTAAGTTTCATAGTACTTTCCCCGTTTATGGTTCAGTCATATTTGTTTACCTGATTCATAATTAAACAACTGATTTTGAACTGTGACAAAACTTGATAGCTGTTGTATCCTCAAAGGGAACAGCAGAGCCTTTTGTTGGCATGATACATTTACTAAACCTTTGGGGTGAGTGCTTGGGGGAATTCTGCAGGCATTACTTAGCTCTTCTAATCCCCCTGTTATTGTTAAGCTGACTGTAAAAACTGCAAAATAAAACAAAGGTCTAAAAAAAATCTAATTGACACTTTTGCCCTAATGCAAATTCCAGACCAAATAGCTCCATACACAGGCCATAAGGACTGACCAAACGGTGTGACCCGTATAAAAATTATGCAAGTCATACAATCAGTCTACAATCAGTTGAACACCTGTGAGAGATTCTGGACTGACATGTTAAGATTTATTTTTTCTTCTTTCCTTTTTCAGACTGTGAACACAGCAGTCTGTGTCATATCTTTTTTTTTTTTAAGCAGCAAGCATGGCTCTTAATGCATCTTATTCGAAAAGGATGAAGTGTATACAAGGGTACGTTTGTTACTTCACGAATTTATTTCCTCTCACATCATTGCTTTCTCTATGGTGCGGCTTACTTTTGTCTCAACCTGAATCTTCTCATTTTCATGTTCGGGGGAAAAAAATGCTTTTCTACAATATCCAGATTTTAAACCCTTACAGTTTCTTGCCTCTATTTCAATGATTCTTTAACTGTTCGGATACCATGCTGGTGAAGAGCAGTCACATGACCATGGGAGGCAAACACCTGGGTCGACAGAAAGTGCACTAGAAACTCAATCCTCCACTGTTTTTTTGCTGTTAAAATGAAGATGTATCTAGCCCAGAGAGCGCCGATTGGCCGAGCTCTCTCCGATAGGTGAGATGGGAGGCTCTATAGCACTCACATGAATTGCAGACCCAAGCCAATCACAAGCATCTGTGAGCTACGCAAGCAAAAGGAGCGGACCATCACTATCCTCTAACCACGGTACACAGCTCCCAACAGTGTGTCAAAGTTCAGTTTAGAAAATACGTGGTTGTCTGGTGCTACGTACAAAGACACATGATAGTCTAATCACAACACATCCTATAAGGGGGAGATGGGACCAAAATAAAATCACATGCATTAAAAAAAAAAAAAAGTATATACTTATAATCCCAAGTTATTTTACGTGTAATTAATTTTAATTCAAACCTAAAATCCTAGCATGTTAAACTGATATTCTAACAATATGGCCTTGTAAAAGAATTCCATTAGTGTTTTTGTGCCATTGTGTCTTCATCATCATTGTCACTAAAATTATGTTTAAGGCTAAACCTACAGGTAACAGTTGATCTGTCATAACTAGTTTTAGACAGCGCTTGACATCCGAAAAACATCACCCGAACCAACAAAAGGAGAGTTGAAAGATAGTGATTCTCCGACAGCTCACACCTCACTTTCTAAACTTCTCCTTTAATTTTCTATATTGGTTGGTATTTGAATATAAAAAGGTACAAATTAAGCCTATTGATGTTACCTGATCATCTTCCCAGTTCTCCATGGTCAAAGACGGCTGATGTTAGCTAAAATGAAAGAAAGGGTAATAGTCATTAATCACTTTTTAATTTTAAACCTTAGTATGCTAACAAAAGGCTGACACGCCCAAACTAATACTCTGCATCGAAATAACAATATTAATGCTAAAAATCGACAGTCTTGTACTATAATAGTTAAGTTAAGGTCTTACTTCGTTTTTTATATTCCCTAAAAATAATTTAGCCGACCGCTTTTCGGTTAAACTGCCATATAATCTAATTAACAAACGCCATTTTGAGAACCGCTATTAGCTAGCTATCCAAATTAGCTTAGCTCCGAGTTAGCTTGAATAGACTAGTACAAACGCAAGTACATCACGACAGCCGTTTATAAACGTCTACGAAGTGCACAGACGTTTCTAAAATAATATTACAGATAACATTTGAGCATTTATTTATTTAGTACACTATAAATTACTACCAAACAAAGCGCGTGAGTCGCGTGCTCGCTATGTCAGTCCCAAATCATAAGACACGTGCACAACAGCTTGTTAAATTAACGTTAATTTATCAAACACAAGCCGAAAACTATCGAGCATCGTCAATAAATAGTATTCAACAACCACCGAAGTTCTGATACAAGTATTCATTTAAATACTTGTAATTATGAAAAATCCTAAAAAAAACAAAAGCGGGTAATATTGAACCCATTCGCTATTAATACGTTACAGCGGCTCGTGTTTTAAAGTTAAACTTTTTTTTCCACCGACACTCGTGACTATTATATTAACTATATATTAATCCATCACTCATAGTTTATTTTTATTTTTTTCTAAGCCTGTAAATTGTGAGATAAATATTGGACCGTGACCTTAAGCTTGAAGAGCAGATCGCTGAAAAAGAACGAAGGTGGGAAAATGAGCTGTAATGAAGAAAAGGGGGAGGGGGTGTGAGTGTGAGAGAGAGAAAGAGAGAGCACGCACATGCTGCCTTCATGAGCTACCACAATCAGCGTTAATTAGAGATTCCAAGTTCCCTGTAAATGACCATAGATATATGGATGAATAAATGCATGGATAGATAGCTGGATGAATGGATAGCTAGACGAACAGTGAGATAGATAGATAGATAGATAGATAGATAGATAGATAGATAGATAGATAGATAGATAGGCAGGCAGGCAAATGAGTAGATAGATAAATGGATGGATGGATGAAAATTAATAGATGCATGGATAGATAGAAGAACAGAGAAATCCATAAATAGATTGGTAGATAAATAGAGTAGATGGATAGAGACATCAATTGATAGATAGATAGATAGATAGATAGATAGATAGATAGATAGATAGATAGATAAACATAGACAACAATAGATAGATAGACCTTCACTCTATGCTATGATATAATTCAATATTCCCAATGGCCAAAATGGCCAATTTGATGAATGTGTGTCTGTGTGGGGGAGGGTGAGATGGTCAGGTGTCCACTTACTTTTGGACATATAGCATAATTGTAACTGTCTTAAACTACAATATTGTGTAATTATTTACTGGTTATAAATGAGACAAATGTAGGAGTGTAAAAAGGTAAAATGTTCTTACTGTCGCTTAAAATGTCTTCATTCATCTTCTGTACTGCTTATTTTGTGTATAGGGTAATGGGGGCGGGTCCTGGACTTTTGGCACGAGGTAGGGTACACCCTGGAAAGGGTGCCAATCCATCACAGGGTACACACACACACATACTATGGTCAATTTGGATGTAATTCATTAAGTAACAATCTGAAATCTTTTGTCGTTTGTAAGGTTTTATAATATTGTAAGACATTGTAATCTAATAAGAAGATTCCTATGCCTATGAATAGACATCTTACTGTGCTTCTTCATGCCTTCTGTGGTAACACCTTCTATATCCTGTATCCAGACGAGGATACATCCAAATGGCTCCTGTCTGCTAGAACCCTTTTGTTTAATCAGGAGAATGCAAATGTATCTCCTCACACCTGTCTGTCTCCGGGTCCCTCTATGACTGACATGTTAATGACTGGTTCTTTTGATGTTCGGGAACACCGTTTAAATGTGCTCTGTTTGCTGAGAATAAACAAAGATCTTCAGACATCATGCCTGCGTGTGTGTGTTTGTGTCTCCCGGTCGATCGGACCTGGACCGGTAAGTGTATCAAGGTGCGGCGGACACAACAAGCTAAAACTCTTCTTATCTTAGCTTAAAACTTAGCTCGGACACAATTCTTCATCACTTTAAACCTAACATCGTTCATATTGCTTATGTGATTGATGACACACCACCATAGTCGCCGAACACTGATTTAAAACAACGTTTATTTATTAAAATGCTATTTAAATAAGTGAAATGAGTGGCTATATTGTGTGCATTGGTAAACTGCATTGTGTTACACAAGCAAACTTCTCACAAAAGTAGCCACAGGCACTGAAGTCTACCGGAACCGGACCAATGTTAAAAGAAAACCCTGATGTTGCAGAAGCATTATGGGTAATGTAGTTTAAATAGCGTACCCATACAATGTGATTGCGTTACGACTGAGTAAAAGCTTCACTACATTTCCCATAAGCGATTATAAATCGACACCGATTCACGTGTCCCTTTCAAAACAAGTTATTTGCCAGTGTATTTTTGTTCCTGGGGCTTCCTGGAGACGAAAGTGACTATATTACACATTATTACTTCCTTGCAGGTAAGTTATCCAAGATAAATACCATTGAAATTTAAAATTAGTTAATAACGTTGCGTTGATTTGGGAAAAGTCAAGCGTTTAGCAAAAAAAACAGAAAGCCGGTTAGCATTAAAGCTAACCATATTTATCCAGTAGTGTTATATTTATATACCCAGATATAACTAGAATTTGTAAATGAGGAATTAATGAATAAACTCGTTCCGTCGCAGACTTTCACTTCATTACAAATATCTCCAGTCCTGGGTTTACTTTTAATTTCAGTTAACAACTTTTTAGTACATCTTTCATCTACTGAAATAAAACAGATGTCTAATATCAAGTAAACCTTGTTGACACCTTTGAGGTCACGTGAGTGAATCTCTTCCATTTGGACAGACATTTATTACATTCTGTATCCTGTAAAATCCTTTAATTAGGCCTGGTGATTAATGAGGTGAAACTTGTCACAAAACATGCTGTACAGTAGATTGAACACGTTTTATGTCTTGAAATGTATATACCATGATACATTGAACTATTACAAAAAATTTAGAAAAACCACATTCAATGTAAAATAGATTTCACATCCAGTCAGCTTCTTGTTTTTCGAAAGTCCCGGTGTTCTCAAAGAGGAAATGACATCCACTGTGATCCTAATATAGAGTGTTGAAAAAGTTCTACATCGACACTAGTTATATTAAACATTCCTTCAGTGTTTTTCCTCCTAGTCATCATTTTCCATGTCTGATTAACAGACCTGTTTTGCTATGGAGTTTATTTGTAGACATGTTAATCCTGGTCTGCTGGTTTAAAAAGTTTGATCTGTTTGTATAGTCTTTGCTTTTAAACCCTCAACGCAACATCCTGCACATAGAAAAGATGTCATAACATCGCAACATCCTGCACATAGAAAAGACAGAAATTGTTAATGAAACATCCTGAGACAGCGTTTCCATGACAGTATTATATCAGCTGGAATGTGCTTGTGGTGTGCTGACGTTTCATCCTCATCGAAGGTTAGGTCATGCTTTAGGGACTGAAGTTAAGTGCCTGTTTTTTTTTTCTCTCTTCCTCTTTTGCACGTGCTCACACACAGAGAGACTGAGTCGGCGTCTACAAGAAGCTTTGCCTTTTTTTTTTCCCTTTTCTTTTGGGAGAATCTGATTCTTAGGAGCAGCACAGTCATCCTGGATGAAAAGTTACTCTTTAGCTACTTTGAAATTAATTCGTTCCAGGTTTCTGGTCCTTCTGAAGAACGGGATTGCTCGTAATGTATGTGGTAACTCCTCAGCAGTAGGTTGTCTAGGGAAGAATCTGGATTGTAGCCAGTGTACATTGTGAGTTTGATTTTGGTTTGTCATTCTGTGTAGATTATGATATTCCAGAGAAGCTCGTGAATCAGAAGAGGTCATGGAGGATGATGGAAAACCTCTGCTGGGTTCGATTCAAGCAGGAGATTATTACTCAGACCAGATAGAAGTTCTGGACCCCAGGCAAAGAAGGTACAAGTTTGTTTGTGAAACATACACTTCACTGATGATGAAGTATTAATTGATGTGAAAGCTATTAGTCTTGAGGTAAAAGTGCAAGTATACAGTGTTTGTGCACTCAATAGCCAGTTTGCTAAAAACACTAGCATTGTAGGAATTTGCTGTTGATGTCTTATTTATTTGTTTGGCAGGGATTTTTACCTTTAGGTGACATCACAATGTGTTATAACTGCAGTCCTGTTTTGGTGCATAAAGATATTCTTTTTTATGTCTGTTAATCTGATGATATGCCCATCTACATTTCACTACCTCTTAAAACAAGCAACAGTGCAAAAGATGCTCATCATAGCCATGTTACCTCATGTTGGATAAAAGTTTACAGAACAATTGTGAATTTTACAGTACCTTTGCAGCAATATCTAGTTAGCTGATATCCACGTCCCCTTCCTATAGTAATAATAATAATAAAAAAAAAAAAAGTTTTTTAAGCTCCCTGGTATAAATTGGGTATGTTTTCTGCCAGGTTAAGTGGAATCAGTACTTCAGGGGAAAGTATGCAAGGATTATTCGAAATAACAGGAGTTGTTCTTTACCTTTAGTTGCGTTTGTGTTGTCCACAAACCATGTCTGTGATAGACAATTCATAAGAATGAAAGACTAGGATAGAGAAGATTTAGATTTGAAACAATTTCACGGTTTAGGGCTTGACCAGGATGTGCAGGGATTTGAACTCAACCTTCTGGTCACTAGCTGAGCCTTTAAATGTCTTTTCCTAATAACAATCTAGTGGCAGTGTTTAATATTTATAACTTTTCTGTAAGTCTTACTTTTTACACTTTGCATTATTCATTGCAAACAGGTGTCAAAAAATTTCTAATCTTTCTATCATAATCTTTGTTTAATTCATGCAACTGTTCTAGTGCATAACAGGCCTTCAGATTTCTCTAGGGAAAAAATTGATTCAATTTTAATTTATTGTATGTCATGATCTTTCATTTGACTCACCAGCGAAACATCAATAAGCCAGCCAAATCAATTACAGCTGCATGTGAGTTGTGTTGCATTTTGCTGTCATTTCGACTCCCTGGCTGTTTGTAACATGTCTACACAAGCTGCCATTTCTCATGAATTTTCAAGTAGAGAGGAGATGTCAATTAACGCAAAGGTCAGGACGAGGCTTCAAATGCAAGTGTTGTCTATCTTGTTTAATTTTACAGTAGAAACGCGTGTTATTTTTAGCTCGACGAATTGTGTACAGCAAGTGATTGTTCTGGGAAGTGTTTGGAAGCCCTACCAGTTCATTTCCCCACACATATGTGCTGAAATGTTCTGGATGTGTGTCGATATTATGACTCTGAATTCCTGTAATTTTTTCCTGCACTGAGAGCAGCTGGTTGTTGTTCCTTCCAAGTTTTTTTTTCCCCTCATGTGTCAATTCATTGGTTTCAAAGGGACATGTAATAATTAGCGGTTTTCTAAGAAAAGTATATGTAAAGTTAGTGTGAATTAAGGTTATGATCCTCAAACAGCGGTTCGATTATGGATAGAGACATTGTAGGTAGTTACATAAGGAATATGTAAAGCTGTTTATTTCCTAATGTAGAGTTCGACATCATGAATGTCAGCCTCCATCTAACAGCAAAATGGACCAAATTGAATTAAACGGTTTAATCAAATAAGCTTAGAAACATTGACGAGATGAGTTCAGTGAAACGCTTCTCTCATCTCTGTCTCGCAGGCCTTTTCATGTGGAACCCAGGAACATTGTGGAGGACTCGGCTCAGGAGCGAGTGTCTGCTGAAGCTTCAGTACTTAACAGCAGAGTTCATTACTATGGTCGTCTAACTGCATCGTCAGACAGGCTGCTGGTAATCTCTATGTCCACTATGCTCTTCATGAAACTGAGCACACCAACAAATTAATTCCCCTGTCTGGCTACTGGGTTTAATCTAAAACTGCATTTAGTTAGTGTGATGCAGTGGTACAGAAGATAACATTTCCCCTTCACATTTATTGAGGATCCCTTGAATAATTTGGTTTTACTCATGTTTAAGTTTTTCAAGGATTTACACTGGGTCATCTAGATTCCCTCTTCCACTTCCCCCTACCAGTGCCAACCACATCTGAACATGACCGTGGGTGGATTCCATCCCTCCATCTAGGAACCTCTGAAGTCCAACTAGGGACTGTGGGATTACAGTCCCTAGTGTTTATTCCCATTTTACGACCGTGCTGGGACCTCTGGTCAACATTCACATGCGCACACACACACACACTATGGGCAATTTAGGAACGGCAGCATGTCTTTGGACTTTGGAAGGAAATCGGAGTTCCCCAGAGGAAACCCACCAAGCACGAGGAGAACACGCAAACTCCACGCACACTGGCAATCAAACCCGCATCCTGGCGGTGCAAGGCGGCAGCGCTAACTACTAAGCCACCTATTGGGTAGACTGGGGACTTAAAATTGCCCCAGGATGCGAAAGGGTTCTGTGACCTATAAAACACTGCCAGGGTGTATTGCTGCTTCATTACATACATTACATTTAGGCATTTTGGCAGACGCTCTTATCCAGAGCGACTTACATTTTTATCTCATTACACATCTGAGCAGTTCTGAGGGTTAAGGGCCTTGCTCAAGAGCCCAACAGTGGCAACTTGGTGGTTGTGGAGTTTGAACCTGGGATCTTCCGAACCGTAGTCCAATGCCTTAACCACTGAGCTACCCCTGGCTTCACATCCAGGATTACTAAAGTGTTACACTATACACACATCAAACAGAGCATTGATTACACTGATTACATCAACTCTAAATCGAATAAAAAGCAGATGACTTCCAATTGTACCACGTGTTTGTCATGAGATAACACTTTTGTTTATTATGTCTGATCTCTCAAGGCTCCGCCTGACCATGTGATCCCAGAACCTGAGGAGATCTTTGTTTACAGCCCTCTTGGGACAGCGTTTAAAGTACAAGGAGGAGAGGGCACTGTCAAAAACCCCAGTATCGTCACTATGTATGTGTTAGAAGTTCTCAAATTTTTTACTGTACACTTAAAACATGATTTCCTGAGAATAATCAAGCTACTGGTTTTGTGTAGATTTGCTATCTGGAATACGATGATGGGAACGTCCATACTGAGCATGCCATGGGGAATAAAGCAGGTGTGTGTGTGTGTGTATATGAGTGAATTTCTAGGTTTCATCTAAAATCGCTGTTTTACTTCACTGCTCTAACTAGATTTATTTTTTTGTGTCTGCAGTCTGGGTTCACGTTGGGAATAATTATTCTCATCTTAATGGGCTTAATCACACTGTACTGTTGCTACAGGATTCTGAAGTCCATAAAATCAATACGTAAGCCAGCTACACACACAGCTCTTATCTCTCTTCCCCCGTAATATGTTTTTTTGTTCTGAGCCCAAGTCTTTAACAGCACTGATGAGTAATGTTACATAATGAACTTAAGGACTATTTTTTTTGTTTGTTGTTGTTGTAATTATGTATAATTATCATTGCTGTTATTATTAACCAAGGATGTGTTTACATAAGATATGAGCACTACCCAGCTCTCAGCAATGCATATAAAGTGTGGAAGAACTATTTTAAAGGGTCAGCGCGACTGCTGGTGCCTCCTGAGCTGTTTACTGCTGTTGGCACATGACTGCAGGAATGCAAGATTGAAAGATTCTTTACTTCCTTATGTCTGTCAAATTTATTACTGCGCTCATGTTCCACCTTTGCTCTATTATGTCCTGTATGTGGATTCAGCATTTTAAATGCATTCTGCCTAAGTACTCATAATGTAATAAGTCACACACAATTCTAGAGTATTATTGTGACATGGAACTTGTTTTTTTTTATTTTTTTTTATTTTTTTTTATCACAGCTTATGTAGATACCTCAGACTGGGAGTTCCCTGATGTGTGTAAATATTACTTTGGGAGATTTGGACAGTGGTCAAGCCTGTTATTTTCCATGGTGTCGCTGATTGGGGCGATGGTGGTCTACTGGGTGCTCATGTCCAACTTCCTGTTTAACACTGGCAAATTCATTTATAGTAAGCAACCGTTGTACTGCTACTTCTTCGAATTCAATGATTCCTCATGGTTAATACAATGGTGTAATGTATCATAAAGTAAAAGTGTTTTGTTTTTCCCCCTACAATCAGACTATGCTCATCAGGTCAATGTGTCTGATTCAGAGTTTGGCACAAATGGAACCGATAAAGGTTGGTATCCTTGACATATTTCAGGACATCTCCATTTCTAATGTACATCATTATAGAAACTCGGACCACTTTATTAATACAACATCCGGTTAGGAAAGCATGTGGCGGCAGAGCAGTTCATAAAATTGTTCAGATAATTCGTTCAGAGGTAAAGAGCTTCAATATATCGTATATAAAGTTGAAATAAAAAATAAGCAATAATTTCGTGGGTGGAAATGCATTGCTGATGAGAGTTCAGAGGAAAATTACAGGAAGTCTAGAGTAACTCTCTTCTCTCTGCCCTCTGATTTACCC
Organism: Channallabes apus; assembly: GCA_030522415.1. NCBI lineage: Eukaryota > Metazoa > Chordata > Actinopteri > Siluriformes > Clariidae > Channallabes > Channallabes apus. Next base: position 13,063,686 of record CM060120.1, read on the forward strand.
GATCAGGCAATTATTGTTATTTCCTATTTCTAAAATCAGCTGGCTGATGGCACCGAGGCGGATAGGTTTATGCTTGTTTAAAAAAAATACTATAATAAATCACATTTTAGCTTGTCTGACACAGTGCCTATGCAGGTACACACAACCAGCCAAATGCTACTGTACTCCTGTTCCTGTGCATGGCTTTAGGAGTAATAAGTAGAGTATTACAGAGGGATCTATTTGTTTGACTTTTGAACTTTAAACTGTCCAGCTTTAACTACCAGCCATCAGCTTTACAATGAGAAAATATTACATTCTCCTTTAATTTACCAGTACAATAAGAATAATTTTAATGGGGTCATATATTTAAGTATTCTCACACTTTACAATATGTCTGTTAATGTTTATTCCGAGAACTAATGCTTGGTGATCAGTATCTAGTAACGGTAATCTATTTTCATCATCTGTTCCAGTGGTTTGTCCATACCCAGATGTAGATCCAAATACGAACTTCAGCTTTAACCAACATTATGTCAGTGATAACAGTACAGCTACAGTGTTGTTTGACCACTGGTGGAGTAAAGAAAACACTATCCCTCTTTACCTTGTCGTGCTGCTTTTTCCCCTGCTCAACTTTCGCTCTGCCTCGTTCTTCGCCAGGTTCACCTTTTTGGGTAAGCTGCTGTTTTTTTTTATTTATCTATTAATTAATAATTTTTTCTTATGAAAATGATCTGTTTGTGCAGTTTGTTCCGTTTTACTTTGCTACATGTGTAATAGTGGGCTCGTTTGAATATTTGAATTTGTTAGGATAATAATTTCCAACTGGAATTTCGTTGTTGTTACTGTGGTTTTGAATATCTGACAAACATTGGGGTGCGTGCACCTGCTGCATTTGTTTATCGAGGAAAATTGATTTGCATTTTGGCAGCTATTGATTTTCTTTGTTTATCATGTTGATTTGTTTAATTTCCTGCAGGCACTATTTCAGTGGTTTACCTCATCATCCTCGTCACCCTTAAAGCTTTCCGGCTAGGCTTTCATCTGGAGTTCCATTGGTTTGATTCCACCGAATTTTTCGTTCCAGGTAAACATCTTTACCAGGTAGAGATGATTCTGTATTATAGTGCTATATTGATGAAAAGACTAAAGTATTAGTTGGGCTACCTACAGAGGTTGATAATTAAAATCCTTGTTTACCAGTTAAGCCATGTCTTTTTATTTATATTTCTTTTTTCTATGAAGAGAATGATGTTGTGCATCATTTAAAATGTACGAACATACACATTTAATTGTATCAGGTCAATTAAAACAGCTCAGGATGATGTCCGTGTTCATCAAATCACTTTATTACTCTGCACTTTTTATATTGGACAAATACAGGAAGCTGCACCTCGCTGTTAGATTGTTCATCCATGATCTTTGTGTGGGTTTGTGTAGAGTTCAGAATCTGGTGTCCTCAACTCACTGGTGTTCTCACTCTGGCTTTCTTCATCCACAACTGCATCATCACCCTGATGAAGAACAACAGGAATCAGGAAAACAACGTGAGTATGAGCCTTCCCTCGGTTTCACACCCATGCCAGAATTTCCTTTCACATCGTAAACAATTGTAATGGACAAAGTATTTTAAGGTGGATAGGATGGACCATCATCACATCCAGCCAACTAGAAGGCTCTGAGATCTGACAGAGCTGAGATCTTGGGGAACAGATGTTTTATAGTTTTGCACATAACAGGGTTATGAGTTTCCGTGGTAAATGCAGATTTCCTGATAAGGAAGTGTCCACTGTGGCCTTTTCAGTAGAAAGTATAAAGGCATTAGTCAGCAGAAGTCATGTGTTTTTTTTTTTTTTCTTGTTTCACATCTTTTTTTGTGTGTGTGTACGTGTGCATGTGTGTATTCTGGACTTCCCTGAAAACATGCAATGCTGAAGTCATATAAAATGTAATTCCTGATTACACACTAAAATTAACTGAAAGTATGCATAAAGTCAAGACTATTACTAGTTTAATTGGACTTCATCAGTAGAGACGAAACGTGTGGCCATTAGTGCCTCAGTGGTAGCGTTCTCCCCTGCAATGCAGAAGGCCCCGGTTCAATTCCCACCCAAAGCCCAAACCCCAGCCATTGGATGCAGCCCATAGGGCTGCTCGATTATGGAAAAAAATCATAATCACGATTATTTTACACGATTACTCATTGACTTTGGAAATATGTTTCATTTATTGAACAGGACAGTGAATTCTCCTTAAAACAGATTAAGACAGATAAAACAGATAAAGGCAAACAAGTTCAACAATGTAGTGCACTTCCACAATCTTTTGAAAACAGGTAATAAATAAAATATAAATATTGAATAAAATAATAAATAAATTAGTCCAAAATAAATTTGCTCACGTTTATGTGCCTTAACAAACTGAAAAATTCAAAATAACATTTTACAACATTCTACATTTCTACTGTTGTGGTGGCGAAGTCCTCTGCTTTTAATACTTCATTAGCCACTTCTGAACGGCATTTTTCAGATAAAGCAGGCAGAGCAACTCTCGTGAAATGGTGTCGAGATGGTAAAGCATAAAGCTTGTCCAGAGTATTTATCATTTTCCTGAATCCTTCGTTCTCAACCGTGTTAATAGGACACATGTCTTTGGCTAAAAAGTATGCAACGGCATCTGTTATTTTGTTTGTGCCTTTCTGAGCTGGATGGATACGGAGTTGCACTGAAGAGTGTCTTTAATGGATGACTGTGTTGCGGAGGATGTTGTGGGGGTTGTTCGTCGTTCTTTCTGTTTCTTTATTAGTTGGTCATATGTCGGTCTGTGTTCAAATTTTAAATGGTTAAAAAGATTTGTGGTGTTACCAACCGGTGCCGACACAACCGCGTAGCAAATCTTGCACCTCATATGTTTTTGATCCATGTCCGCTTCTTCGAATCCAAACTGTTCACAAACAACAGAAGACTTCTGTGGCTGCTCTTTTTCTGCCATCTTCACTCGCGCTGATTTTTCGCGCTGACAGTATATGGCGAGAGAGTTCGGGCTTCCAGAAGCGCGAAAGTGCAGATGCGCGCACGCGCGTCACAACGCAGGTCAAAAGAACTTTTTTTAAAAAAAAGTGAATAATCGTTTTTTTCGATTACACCATTTTTGTGATCGTTGAGACTAGAAATTGAAATCGAAATTCAATTAATTGCACAGCCCTAGCAGCCCGCATAAAATGGGAAGGTTTCGTCAGGAAGTCCATCTAGTGTAAAAAACTGTGCTACGTTCTGTGTGGATCAGAAGCTCCGCTGTGGCGACCCCTCAATGGGAAAAGTGAAAGACTCCCAAGTGGATTAAAATGTATGTTGTCTTTCCAAGTCTGACAATTAGCTGTTTATATCTTTTATCACTTTGTCCTGTCTATCCTGACCACATGCTAAATAATTGTTTTACATAAACCCCTGATCTTTTGTCACAATCTTTGTATTATTTTTATCATTATAATAAGGCTGTATATCAAGGCTTTGGAAATCTTTTTGTAGCCTAAGCCTGCTTTAAATTTCTCAATAACTTTATCCCTGACCTGTCTGGTGTGTTCTTTGGACTTCATGGCGTTGTTGCCCACAATATTCTCTTAGACAACCTCGGAGGCCGTCACAGAGCAGCTGTATTTGTACTGACATTAGATTACACACAGGTGCACTCTATTTAGTCATTAGCACTCATCAGGCAATGTCTATGGGCAACTGACTGCACTCAGACCAAAGGGGGCTGAATAATTACACACACCCCACTTTGCAGTTATTTATTTGTAAAAAATGTTTGGAATCATGTATGATTTTCATTCCACTTCTCACGTGTACACCACTTTGTATTGGTTTTTCATGTGGAATTCCAATAAAATTGATTCATGTTTGTGGCTGTAATGTGACAAAATGTGGAAAAGTTCAAGCCACTGTATCTCTTCCAAGGTTATGTATGTTTGCACCCACTGAACACTTTGTTGTTACAGTTTTCCTCAGTTGTTTTTGTTCATTTCAGAAATCTGTACAACACCCGTTTTCATAAAAGCAATTTCTCATTCTTTTGAACAAATTGCAAATGCTTCGGCACATCTAGGCAAATGGCTATGCACAACTGTCTGCGGATTCCTACGTTAATAGTCACTTACTGTATGTCATGTCGATCAAAATGCATTATTCTGCTTCTCACAAAGCATTAGTTTGTTGTATACGTCATGACATACAAAAATGGCTAAACCCATTGTTATAATTTGTCAATCATATTTTCTTAGCCTTTTTTTCTGTAAATTTGTCCTAAATTGATAAAATGCTCTTAGGTGTATCTTGACTTCATCAATAGAGAGGAATGTTTAAAGTCTGTGATCAACCAATAATCATCCAGTTCTCTAAAATACCTACAGTAACTGCCATAGATGCGGCATGTGGGGACATCACAGCAGATGTCTACATAGTATGGATAAGACACTCCAAAGGATTCTTTCAGTGCTGCATTGATGCCGAAGAGAATCAGTGGCCTGACAGATGGGGAAGTCAGAATAACAGCTGTGTAGTTCCTCATACTGTGCTGCATCTATAATTCTGCCTAAGGAATATTTGCTATATTTAAATGTGTTTATTTCTTTTCTTTGTGTTGTACAATGGTCTTCGTTTTGTTTAGTTTTTTTCTGTATTGTCAGCAAATTACAGTACAATCTAGTAAAAACCATAAATGGATCCTGGCAAATCTTTTGACGTTCCTTAACATAAATACTTATGTTTGAGAGATACAGTGAAACCTCAGATTGCGAGTATTGCGGTTTGCGAGTGTTCCACAAGCTGAGCAAAGATTTTTAATCAATTTTGACTTGAAAAATGAACAAGTCTTGGTTTACGAGTACAGGGTATCATGTATCACGCATGCGCTTCTTGTTTTGATGCCGAGTGTCATGTGACCACAACTGAGCCAATGGTTTTTCTCTCTCTTTCGCTGAGGAATTGTGGGTAATCATCTCCCCTGCTGGGTCTTAGTGCGCATGTCTTACTGGTATACTCAACATCCGTGCACACGTGTACTGTTTACCATAGCACTGTGACCACGTGTGTGTGCATGAAACATCTTTTATTTTGTGTTTGTATGCGTGTGTGTACAGCGCGCATGAAAAGCAAAAACATTAGAGAGGTTAAAAACCATAAAATGCGAGAGCCTGCTCTCTGTCTTTTTGCAGTGATTCCGTTATCACTCAATTGAGTGTCATTAGAGAGATTTCTTGTTTATTTTTCAGTTAAAACAGTGTTTCCGTTGTGCGTGCGCGTGCGTGTGCGTGCGTGTGCGTGTGTGAAAAGTGTGGAGGAAGGGTAACCGTGTAAGACGGGGAGGGGCTCCTTACTTTAGCTTCACACACACACACACACACACACACACACACACACACACACACACACACACACACACACACACACACAGCGCCACAAACGGAAAATCAGTCGATTTGTTTTTACTTTTTTTTGTTTTTACTGTTTCCGTTATTTCTTATGGGGAAATTCGATTTGGTTTACGAGTTCGTTGGAATATGAACGAATTCTGCTCGTAATCTAAGGCTCCACTGTACACAGTGTTCACGTGTTCAAATTAAGTGGACAGTGAGCAGATGTAATGCAGAAGACATTTGTTAGAATACTTGGTTAGAAAGAAAGCTGAGTTCCCTTCATATAATTTTTCAAATAAAGATTTTGCCTCAGAAGTTTTAAAGCAAACCCATCTTTGCCTTTGTCATTTTTCATTATTGCAGAATGTGTTTGAAAATTGTAACCAGATATATATCTGCTGGCTCATCCTTTATACCACTAAACAACAGGCCATTACAATTAGCATTTGCTGATCTGGTGCTCCTGTCGCCTTGCACCTCCAGGGTCCGGGTTCGAATCCTGGCCAGGCTCGATTCCCGTCTCTGTGTGGATGGAGTTTGCATGTTCTCCCCGTGCTTGGTGGGTTTCCTCCGGGTACTCCGGTTTCCTCCCACAGTCCAAAGATATGCAGATTAGGCTAATTGGCGTTCCCAAATTGACCATAGTGTGTGTGTGTGTGTGTGTGTGTGTGTGTGTGTGCGCTCTGCGATGGATTGGCACGCTGTCTAGGGTGTACCCTGCCTTGTGCCCATAGTCTCCTGGCATAGGCTCCAGGTCCCCGCGACCCTAATACAGGATAAAGCGGTATAGAAGATGAATGAATGAATGATCTGGTGCTCATTCTCTGGTTTTCTCATATATTCTTTAATGAGATTTAATGTTTTTGTTTGTTTTTGGTTGCAGGTTCGGGATTTGTCCTTGGCGTACCTTTTAGTAGGTCTAACCTATCTCTATGTGGGAATCATGATCTTTGCTTCTTTCCCTTCTCCACCACTGTCTAAAGACTGCATTGAACCAGTAAGCCATATTTCATAAACCTGTTTTTGTCCTATCTGTGAACTGTAAAGCTCCAATCAGCTTTCACATACATTACTGTGCAAATGTCTTGAGCCACCCCTCATTACTTCATATTAAATTAGATAATGTAGATTCAATTAAAGAAATGGGAACAAATGTTTTACTGTGACAGTCTGAATAGTGCCTAAAGATATTATTTAAAAAATTGCTTAGTTGTTGATGTATACTGTTCACCGCCTGATCACCGGCATCTGTTACCTATTCGTTCATGTCTTTTAATTTTTTTTTATGCTTGAATCTGAGTCGGATTTTATTCGCCAAGTATGTTGACACACACAAGGAATTTGATTCCGGCTGTTTGTTGTGGCTATCAGATTACAGACCAACACAGCACTGTATATTTGTTGTAGACAGAACACTATATGCAGTAATTGCACAACATTCAGTATCCGTTACAGATTAAATAAAGGTAGGTGAGGAATCCTGAGTATGGCCGGATGTACATAAAGTGAGTGTGCAGGGTAGGGCAATTAGCCCTGTGTTTCACATATGCTACAATAAGTAGTGCAAAATAGCAAGTAGTAGTAATGTGCAGAAGGATGTAGGAAGTTTCTTGGAGTCATGGTGGTGCCTGCATGTGCAGTACCTCATGTTTTATTTGTGCAAATAATAATGATGAGATGGACAAACTGGTCGATGCCCGTTCTTTTATTTGCTGCATTGTCGGGCTATAGTATAAACCTTCGGGTGGATCCTGCACTTAAATCCAACAAAAAAAAACTACTGAAGGACAAAGCTCAGGCTCTATATCCTAGCTTACATCTCGCATTCGCGTTCACACACCGGACTGCATTACCCACAATGCATTTCCCGCACTGGACTACACTTCTGTAAACAGCTGTCATAAATCAACCTCTCTCTCCTGCAATATTGTTTTGTCGGAAAAAATATCAAGAAACATCGCTAATGACACTCGTATAAGCGCATACTAATGGAATCACTGCTGTAAAGTAAAACAAACAAACAAATGAACCTGGACTTTACCTTTGAAAAGAATCGCGACAGAGCAGAGTTTCTGTGAAGAGCACAGTGTGTGCATGTAATTTGACACTGTGCCGGTTCACACACTCCCTCTCGCCTTAATGTGTGTGCGTGTTTGTGTTTGTGAAGCAGAGGGGGTGCTTCACACAAACACGCACACACATTAAGGCGAGAGGGAGTGTGTGAACCGGCACAGTGTCAAATTACGTGCACACACACACACTGATGGGCTGAGGACGAAAATTGATTTTTAACCTTTGTATTGAGACTTTCTTTTGTTTTACTCGCGCGCACACACACGTGTGTTATAAGAAACAGTACACGCACGCTGTACACACACGCATACAAACAAAATAAACTGTTATAGTAAACAGTACATGCATACACGGATGTTGATTATACCAGTGAGAGACGCGCACTTAGACCCAGCAGGGGAGACGATTACCCACAATTCCGCAGCACAAGAGAGAGAAAAACCGTTGGCTCAGTTATGATCAAACAACAAAACAAGAAGCGCATGTGTAATACATGATACTCTGTACTCGTAAACCAAGACAACACTTGTTTTTCAAGTCAAAATTTATTACAAATCTTTGCTCGTCTTGCGGAACCTCTGTACTCGTAATCCGAGGTTCCACTGTAATTGTATTTGTGTAAGAACTTAGTGTTTAAAAAAAAAAAAACATGTTGGTGCTTTTTACAGCAGATTGCATATAGTCCAGTTCAACTGTTTGAGGGTGATTACATAACAAAACTTCCAGGCACAGGAACACCCATCATTTCCCATTCAGTTCTGTAGCGCTGGCCAGAAGGGAGGATGGGTGTGAGGGGTCTGCCCCGTTTCCTATTTCTTGTAGAGGTCATGTCATGGAGAGGGGGCAGGGGGTGTCAATGATTTGTTTTTCTGCAGTTTTTAGTGTTTTCTGCAGCTTGTTACTATCCTGTTTTGTGGCTGCTACAAACCCCGGACAGTGATTGATGTGAACAGGACAGACTCGATGACCGCAGTATAAAACTGTAGCAGATCTCCTGTGGCAGATCATACTTCCTCAGCTGGTGCAGGAAGGACATTCTCTGCTGGTCCTTTTTGAGGATGTTGCCTTCCCATTTTAGGTCATGACAAATTGTGGTTCCAGAAAACTTGAAATACTCCACAATCGACACAGGGTTGTTGGATATTGTGAAGGTTGTGTTGAAGGCTATCTTCTGAAGTCCACTGTCATCTCCACTGTTATGAGCTTGTTCAGCTCCAGGTTGTTCTGTCTTGCACAAGAGCACCAGGCAATCCACCTCCTGCTGATGTGCACACTTGTCACCATCTTAGATGAGTCGACTGAGCATTGTGTCATCTGCAAATTTCAGGAGTTTGATAGCTGGGTCCTTGGATGTGCAGCATTAGTATACAGGGAGAATAGCAGTGGGGAGAGGACACATCCTTGCGGATCACCGGCGCTGACTATCAGTGTACTAGAAGTAACTCCTCCCAGCCTGCTGTTACCTGACCGGATTTTCCCGTGATTGTTGTGTTAAAGGCCGAACTAAAGTCAACACAGAATTCTTGCATAGTCCAATCCAGTCAAGATGTTGCAGGATGTAGTGCAGCCCCATGTTAACTGCATCATCCTTTGCTCGGTAGACAAATTGATGGGGACATAATAGCTACTCTGTGATGTTCTACAGGTGGGCCAATACAAGTTATTCCGATCTCCCTGAAACCCTCCATTTACATTTAGGCATTTGGCAGACGCTCTTATCCAGAGCGACTTACATTTTTATCTCATTATACATCTGAGCAATTGAGGGTTAAGGGCCTTGCTCAAGGGCCCAACAGGGACAACTTGGTGGTTGTGGGATTTGAACCTGGGACCTTTTGAACCGTAGTCCAATGCCTTAACCACTGAGCTATCCCTGGCCCATCACAGGCTCCATCACAGGCCTGTAGTCATTCACACCTGTAATGGAGGGTAGTTTTGCGACCGGGATAATGGTGGATTGTTTAAAGCAGCAACTCACAGCTGAGTTGATCTGTTGAAGATATGTGTGAAGATCCAGAGGAGCCAGTTGGTCAGCACATGACACCATTTGGGACAGAAGCTTTCCTGATCTTCTGACTCTTGAAGAGCCGTTTCACATCCTTTAAACAGATTTTTGGGTGAGCTTGGATGTTTAGTGGGATGGGGGTAGGGTGGGGGGTTGATTTATTGCGCTTCTACAAGACGTATGATGAGGTCCGTCTTTGGGCTGGGGCGGGTGTGAGGTGTGAGTGATTCATAGGTCACGGTGTGGCTTAACAAACAAGCATTCCTCTGAAATTGCTCAGGGACTGGACTGAAAATGAGAAAAAGAAAGTCTGTCTGTTTGGAAGCAAAATATGAACAAAAGGTGGGTGGCTCAAGATTTTTGCACAGGACTAGAGTTGCACTGACCTTTTCATGTCATTTAACCATGAATTCTAAAGCTGATCTTTGACCCTTGCTTTTATGCAGAACTTTCTGGATAACTTTCCCAGCAGTGACATTATGGTCTTTGTGGCTCGAGCTTTTCTGCTGTTTCAAATGACCACCGTCTACCCGCTACTGGGTTACCTGGTTCGGGTACAGATCATGGGTCATTTGTTTGGAGATCACTACCCCAGGTAAGATGACTCGTAGTGTAGGGTTACTTATGTATCCTGTCAGCTCTGAGGTTCTGTAGGATCCTTAGACTGTAGGATTGTAAGGCTGCTAGGGTAGGTGTTTTTCGCAAGGGGGAAAAAAAAACTCTGGATGGGATGTTTTTACATGAAGAGCCAACTTGGGAGACATAAACTAGAGAAAACTTGTACAACTCAAAGGCAAGTATTAGTGTAATTATTGGATTAGTCAAATTTATACAAAAATTTATTTGTTTATATGCAGGGAAAAGAATAGAGGCAGGAGCCATAACAACCTTATTATGTTAAGCACACTTTGTGTTAAAATGTCCCAGTTTTAGTTTAATCACAGTTGGTTCATGAAAGATTAAAGAGGTTTTGCTCTCACTCACTCACTCACACGCACACACTTGGTCTCTTTCGGTCAGAATAAAGTAAACTTATAAAGATGAATCCGAATGAAATTTCTCTCAGGCTGAATGAACTGTTACTCCCTGTCACTCATCTATACCGCTTTATCCTGTATTCAGGGTCGCAGGGGCCTGGAGCCTATCCCAGGAGGCTTAGGCCACGAGGCAGGGTGCCAATCCATCGCAGGGCACACACATAAACACACTCACAAACTCATTTACACACTATGGGCAATTTGGGAACACCAATTAGCCTAACCTGCATATCTTTGGTCTGTGGGAGGAAACTGGAGTAGACTGAAGTGTTAATAATTTTTTATAATGAACTAAATAAAAGGCTAATAGTCATGTAACACCTCTTAGCATCCTTCAAAATGAAAATAAGCATGTGCATTCTGCGTACATGTATTTGAGTTGTGATAATTAAAAAAAAAAAAAACTTTTAAGACAACACATTTTAAAATGCCTACGAGTTTGCATAAGTGGTTTAATGGACATTCAATTAGAATTCTGAGCAATTAACATTTGTCAGACATCGCTGTATCCCCAATAAAATCCCTGTAAAACTGCTATTTTTTTTAATCAAAGTTTTTTTATTTATTTTTAAACTATACAGAAAAAACACAAGAAAACACAACAAAAGAGAACACAAAACCAAACCCCCCCCATCCCCCCAACACCAGACAAACACAAGGATGCCATAACAATCAGATGTCCATAAAAAATTAAAATGAAATAAAATAATTAAGTAATCTTCCACACACACTTCCTTTACAGTACAATATCTGCAGTCAGGCCCACAGCAAAAGTGAAGAAAGACTGCAAAATATTATAAAATGTTAGACCCTCTAACTGTATATCTAATTTTCTCCAGTTTATGGCAGTACATCACTTCCCTTATCCAGTGGCTAAATATTGGTGGATCAGGGTCTTTCCATGTAGTCAGAATTAATCTCCTAGCTAAAAGGCAACAGAAGGCCAATATTTAAATTTTCCTTTGGTTAAAGCTGGTGTTTTCTAGGGGCACACCAAACAATGCGATAAATGGAGTTGGCTCTACTGTCTCTCCAAATATTCCAGAAAAAGTCTCAAAAATATTGATCCAGAAGATGTAGAGTCTTGGACAAGTCCAGAACATATGCAGCAGAGTTGCAGGAGCCTGTCTGCATCTGTCAGTTTTAATCTTAGAAAGTCTGACTTTTGACCAGTGTAGACGATGCACGATCTTAAATTGTATTACAGCATGTCTAAAGCGAATGGATGATGAGAAAATTCCCTGTAGTATTTTGTGCCAGATTTCTTCTGAAATTGGTACATCTAAATCTGTCTCCCATTTATTTCTGAGTAAATCTAAGGATGTTGAATCATACATATTGAGTAGTTCATAGATCCTGCGTATAGTTTGTTTTTGGACTGATTTACATTCAAATATTGAATCTAATAAAGAAAGTGGAGGGCATGATGGGAAATTATTAGAATTCAATGCCACAAAGCTGCAAGTACCTAAAAAATGTGATTTAGGAATGTCGTATTTCTTTACCAACTGTTCGAAGGATGCAAAATTTCCATCAATATAAAGTTCAGACAATGAGACCAAACCCTTTCTAGCCCAAACTTTAAAAGCATCATCCATCATAGATGGAACAAATATGTAATTTTTAGCAATTGGGGCAGCCTGTGGTATTTCATTAAGGGAAAACGATAGTCTGAATTGGTTCCATATTTTAACTGAATGTATAAGAACTGGATTAGAGGTGAAACTAGAGATTGGTTGAATAAGTGGTATTTTAGAACACAATAATGCTATTAGAGAGGTGTGCCTAACTGAGGCCCCCTCCAGAATTGTCCATACAGGGGGATTAATGTCATTATTTAACCAGAACATCAGTGCTCTTATATTGGCTGCCCAATAATAGTACATGAAATTTGGAAATGCCATCCCTCCTTTTGCACGAGGTCTCTGCAGTGTACTTCTTTTTAATTCCTGGTGTTTTTTTTTTACAAATAAAGGTTGAAATCTGATTATTTCATTTTCAAGAAGAAAGATTTTGTTAAGAATAATGGAAGGCACTGAAAAATATAGAAAAAGTTGGGCAATACACTAATTTTTATTGTTTTAATTCTTCCACCCAATGAAAGATGGAGGTGGTCCCAACGCTCAAGATCTTGTTTTAGATTGGATAAAAGAGGTGGATATTTGGCTCTTTATGATCATGCGTAACTCAAATCCCAAGGTATTTGAAATTTTTTAAGGCTAATTTTGACAGCCTGACCCCATTGCCTTTTCCCGCATCCAATGAGAGAACTACCTCCGGTATGCCAGGTCTAGAGGGGCCATAAAGAATATTTAAAAGTCGTCTGATGTTAAAAAAAGAATAACGATTCTTAATAAACCCTGTTTGGTCAGGTGATATGATGGAGTGCAACACCCCTAGATCTAATTGCTGTGGCTATCTCTTCCACCGTGAGACCTTGTTCCAATTCAGCAACCATCAGTGGATCCACAGAAGAGATATGTATATTATTGAAAAAGTCCTCCAGGGAGAGAGGGTCGACACATGAATCAGATTAATACGGATAATAATTTTTGAAACATGCATTAATTTTAAGGCCATCAGTGTTTTTAAGCCTTGCTCATTGTTAATTAAAGGGATGGACTGAGGTTTGAAAAGAATGCAGGGTTATCCCAGTTTGGTGCATAAATATTGGCCAGGATAACTGGGAGGGAATAAAGCTGGCCCACCACAATAACATATCGCCCCAAGGAATCAGCCTCTACACTAGTCATAGTGAATGGTGTGTTTTTCTTGATGAGTATGGCCACACCACTACAGTAGCTTTTGAATTGAAATTGGAGTGATATAGCTGTTCCGCCCAACTCCCTCTAAGCCGGAAATGATCTGTTGTACGTAAATGAGTCTCCTGAAGAAATGCGATGCCCGCATCAAGTTGTTTTAAATGTGCAAATATCTTTTTACGTTTCTCTGGATGGTTAAGTGACTTAACATTCCAGCTCACGAAATTAACTGAACAGCCATCCAGCACTTTGGAAGTTTTGGTACCCGTCATCTTAAGGGGAAGTGTTTATATAAATGAAATCCATAAAAGCAACTTGAAAACAAGTGAAAATTAACATGGACATCTGACAGAATAAGTCTTGTAGAATAAAAACAAAAACAATAAACCCCCTCCCCCCTATCACCTATAAGAACATGGTGAACAAAATACCCTTCAAAAACTAATCCACACATGAAGTGTTTGTGTTGGGAGCCAACAGCTCCCGCTCCCGCCAAACCCACCATACTAAAGTAACTCAAATAGCGCATTATTATATATCGTAAAATCTGCGGAATAACATAGTAGCAGTAAGAATAATAATGGTAATAACAAAAAAAAGTTAATTAAAGTAAGCCTGTTAACACAGGCAAAGGCAATAATATTAACCGCTTCTCTTAAAATGCAACTAAGCAATACAAGCTCAGAATTGAGGAAGAGTCACACCATTAATTAAAAGATATAAAATAATAATAATACAAACCGGATTCCAAAAAAGTTGGGACACTAAACAAATTGTGAATAAAAACTGAATGCAATGATGTGGAGATGGCAAATGTCAATATTTTATTCAGAATAGAACATAAATCACGGAACAAAAGTTTAAACTGAGAAAATGTATCATTTTAAGGGAAAAATATGGTGAATCAAAATGTCATGGTGTCAACAAATCCCAAAAAAGTTGGGACAAAGCCATTTTCACCACTGTGTGGCATCTCCCCTTCTTCTTACAACACTCAACAGACGTCTGGGGACCGAGGAGACCAGTTTCTCAAGTTTAGAAATAGGAATGCTCTCCCATTCTTGTCTAATACAGGCCTCTAACTGTTCAATCGTCTTGGGCCTTCTTTGTTGCACCTTCCTCTTTATGATGTGCCAAATGTTCTCTATAGGGGAAAGATCTGGACTGCAGACTGGCCATTTCAGTATCCGGATCCTTCTCCTACGCAGCCATGATGTTGTGATTGATGCAGAATGTGGTCTGGCATTATCTTGTTGAAAAATGCAGGGTCTTCCCTGAAAGAGATGACTAGATATTGTTCTAGAACCTGAATTTATTTTTCTGCATTGATGGTGCCTTTCCAGACATGCAAGCTGCCCATGCCACACGCACTCATGCAACCCCATACCATCAGAGATGCAGGCTTCTGAACTGAGCGTTGATAACAACTTGGGTTGTCCTTGTCCTCTTTGGTCCGGATGACATGGCGTCCCACATTTCCAACAAGAACTTCGAATCGTGACTCGTCTGACCACAGAACAGTCTTCCATTTTGCCACACTCCATTTTAAATGATCCCTGGCCCAATGAAAACGCCTGTGCTTGTGGATCTTGCTTAGAAATGGCTTCTTCTTTGCACTGTAGAGTTTCAGCTGGCAACGGCGGATGGCACGGTGGATTGTGTTCACTGACAATGGTTTCTGGAAGTATTCCTGAGTCTATTCTGTGATTGCACCACAAACAGGAATGCTACTGTAAAGGAAGTGTCGTTTAAGGGCCCGGAGATCACGGGCATCCAGTATGGGTTTTACGCCCTTGACCCTTACGCACAGAGATTGTTCCAGATTCTCTGAATCTTCGGATGATATTATGCACAGTTGATGATGATAACTGCAAAGTCTTTGCAATTTTTCGCTGGGTAACACCTTTCTGATATCGCTCCACTATCTTTCTGCGCAACATTGTGGGAATTGGTGATCCTCTACCCATCTTGGCTTCTGAGAGACACTGCCACTCTGAGAAGCTCTTTTTATACCCAATCATGTTGCCAATTAACCTAATAACTGTTAATTGGTCTTCCAGCTCTTCGTTATGCTCAAATTTACTTTTTCCAGCCTCTCATTGCTACTTGTCCCAACTTTTTGGGGATTTGTTGACACCGTGAAATTTGGAATCAACATATTTTTCCTTTAAAATGATACATTTTCTCGGATTAAACTTTTGATCTGTCATCTACAGTGGTGTGAAAAACTATTTGCCCCCTTCCTGATTTCTTATTCTTTTGCATGTTTGTCACACTTAAATGTTTCTGATCATCAAACACATTTAACTATTAGTCAAAGATAACACAAGTAAACACAAAATGCAGTTTTTAAATGAGGGGTTTTATTATTTAGGGAGAAAAAAAATCCAAACCTACATGGCCCTGTGTGAAAAAGTAATTGCCCCCTGAACCTAATAACTGGTTGGGCCACCCTTAGCAGCAATAACTGCAATCAAGCGTTTGCGATAACTTGCAACGAGTCTTTTACAGCGCTCTGGACGAATTTTGGCCCACTCATCTTTGCAGAATTGTTGTAATTCAGCTTTATTTGAGGGTTTTCTAGCATGAACCGCCTTTTTAAGGTCATGCGACAACATCTCAATAGGATTCAGGTCAGGACTTTGACTAGGCCACTCCAAAGTCTTCATTTTGTTTTTCTTCAGCCATTCAGAGGTGGATTTGCTGGTGTGTTTTGGGTCATTGTCCTGCTGCAGCACCCAAGATCGCTTCAGCTTGAGTTGACGAACAGATGGCCGGACATTCTCCTTCAGGATTTTTTGGTAGACAGTAGAATTCATGGTTCCATCTATCACAGCAAGCCTTCCAGGTCCTGAAGCAGCAAAACAACCCTAGACCATCACACTACCACCACCATATTTTACTGTTGGTATGATGTTCTTTTTCTGAAATGCTGTGTTACTTTTTTACGCCAGATGTAACGGGACACGCACCTTCCAAAAAGGTCAACTTTTGTCTCGTCGGTCCACAAGGTATTTTCCCAAAAGTCTTGGCAATCATTGAGATGTTTTTTAGCAAAATTGAGACGAGCCTTAATGTTCTTTTTGCTTAAAAGTGGTTTGCGCCTTGGAAATCTGCCATGCAGGCCATTTTTGCCCAGTCTCTTTCTTATGGTGGAGTCATGAACACTGACCTTAATTGAGGCAAGTGAGGCCTGCAGTACTTTAGATGTTGTCCTGGGGTCTTTTGTGGCCTCTCGGATGAGTTGTCTCTGCGCTCTTGGGGTAATTTTGGTCGGTCGGCCACTCCTGGAAAGGTTCACCACTGTTCCATGTTTTTGCCATTTGTGGATAATGGCTCTCACTGTGGTTCGCTGGAGTCCCAAAGCTTTAGAAATGGCTTTATAACCTTTACCAGACTGATAGATCTCAATTACTTTTGTTCTCATTTGTTCCTGAATTTCTTTGTATCTTGGCATGATGTCTAGCTTTTGAGGTGCTTTTGGTCTACTTCTCTGTGTCAGGTAGCTCCTATTTAAGTGATTTCTTGATTGAAACAGGTGTGGCAGTAATCAGGCCTGGGGGTGACTACAGAAATTGAACTCCGGTGTGATAAACCACAGTTAAGTTATTTTTTACCAAGGGGGGCAATCACTTTTTCACACAGGGCCATGTAGATTTGGAGTTTTTTTTCTCCCTTAATAAAGTAAACCTTCATTTATAAACTGCATTTTGTGTTCAATTATGTTATCTTTGACTAATAGTTAATGGTTTTTGATGAGCAGAAACATTTAAGTGTGACAAACATGCAAAAGAATAAGAAATCAGGAAGGGGGCAAATAGTTTTTCACACCACTGTATGTTCTATTCTGAATAAAATATTGACATTTGCCATCTCCACATCATTGCATTCAGTTTTTATTCACAATTTGTTTAGTGTCTCAACTTTTTTGGAATCCGGTTTGTAATAACAACTGTACTTTTATTTTTTTAGTTTATTTACTTTAGAGATGGAAACCGTAACGGTACACCAACAATAGAGTCAGTGAAATTTCCATCAGCAGCGAGACTATTAGGTAAATATTGTCATGTCAAAATTATCAGTAGAAAGTCTCATGCTCATGACTGAATACTACCTTGTATGCCTTCTGGGAGGAGCTAAAAACAATGCAAACAAAAGGTCACTGCTCCACTGAAGCGTGGTCTAGGCTGGAAAACGGTATAGACGGATAAGTGTTTGCATAATTTTCAAGCCTTTGCGGGGATAATGTACTTCATGATATACCTCATGGCTTCCTCTGCATCTGTAAACACATTTTCTGTTCCTCAGGCCTCAGCATCTATTTTCTCATTCACAAAACCTGTGGTCTTGTTTTCACCGATTGTTTACACCAACACAGGATACAAAAACAGAGAAAAAGCATATGTTGTATGTGCGTGCAGATGTTGTGTGCAACAAGCCAACATTCACACTCCTGTAAGATATATACTGCCATTAAAGTGGGACCAATCCATAACATCAGCAAACCAAGAAAATGTTCCAAAGTTAATGGATTTTTTTAATTGTTAATTAAATTAATTTTTTTAAAAGTTAAGTGTTGAATTGGTAAACAAACACAATGTTTTTTTTTTTCCCCTCCAGGCTTTGTTTTTTTTTCTTATTATTATTTTTCCCTGAGCTGTGAGCTGATCCAGAAATTTAAAAAAAGCATTTAATGGCACTGAACACTCACAGTGTTAAATCACCTGACTGACGCGCTTTTTTTCTTTTAAATAAAAGGCCACATTTCACCCATCTTTCATTCATTTTCCACAGAATTTCCTCTGAATACTGTGAAGAAAAACGGATTGAAAGCAGTTCTACATAGGTGTCTCAATGCAGAATGTTTTTTTTTTTAAACCTGTTATGTGTTCAGGACAGAAAATATTCTGTAGTGTTCTTCAGAAATGACAGTGACATGAAGAAATGAGCATCATTATTATTATTATTACAGTCTTGTTCTGTCAGGTCGCAACATGCTTTAAGGATTTAAGACTTTACGTTTTGTAAGACCTTCGTTTTTTGCTTATTGATTGTGCATTTTAGACATTATACCTCATTATAGTTTAATCATTATGCCCTGACTTAGTCAAGTCACATGGCTTTGTTTTTTTTTGTATAGTTTGTATACATTGAAACACAATATGATCTCCCTAGACCATGGTGCAACATATACAGTAGTAGTGCAGTTGCTCAGTGTTGCTCACTTTGAGATGAGTTCAACAAGTGCAGCAAATGCAAAATACAATAAACACACGGGATGTCAAATAGACTAAACAACAGAACTGTTCAGTCTAATTAAGGCAAAATGGTGTGTAAACTATGAAAAGATGTAGTAGAAATTAACTGTAGTAGTTGCAGTAAAAGAGACATAAAGATACAGTATATTGAGCGTAATGAAAGTAGGCGACACTGTGGAGTAGTGGTTAGCACTGTGGACTTCAACTCCAGAGTCAAATGTTTTCCTGGTCAATTCCCGCCTCAGGTCTGTGTGTGTGTGAAGGTTGCATGTTCTCCCCGTACTTGGTGGGTTTCCTCTGGGTACGCTGGTTTCCTCCCACAGTCCAAAGACATGCAGAGTGTGTGTGTGCACGAGTGTGAGCGTGCGCGAGTGTGTGTGTCCTGAGATGGATTGGCACCAGGAATAGGATGATTAGTAAAAGTGTCCAACAGTGAACTATAAAGTAAAATGTCTTCAATAAGTATCATAATAACTTCTGTGTTGTTGTTTTTTTTAATAGTTTTTTCCATGTCTTCTTCCTAAATATCATCATTGTGGCTGCTGGGGTCCTAATGGCCAAGTTTTATCCCAACATTGGTTCCATTATCAGGTAAGAGAAAAGTGTGACTTTAAATTTCATTTAACCATCTGGTGTGAACATGAATTAATTAATAACGGTGCCATGTATACACAATATATAGGTCAATACAGTATTAATGCAGAATAGACATTGTGCAGGGCAGAGTATGACATCAAATGAAAAAAAAAGTGTGTTGAATTTAGGTAAAAATATATCTTTTCAAATAATGACTCTAGAAATCATTCTCAACAAATTGAAATGGACAGAAAGCAATACATTATCTTATATAAATATAAATATTCTATAGTTTTCTCATAAATATGAATCTCATGGCCCAAACAGTTAAGATGGATCATTCCACTTTACAATCAATTGATGCATCTTATTGATTTCTTATTTGATTTCTTTTCTGATGTCATGATTTGCTTCTTTGACTAGCTTGCATTTTACAGTGAATATAATTTAACAATTAGAAATTCCATGCCACGTTACATATAATTTTGTTGTATGCATGCAACATATTCATATATATTGGAATTTTTGCCTCATTAGCCATGGTTCTGGTTGTGCTCTAGTTTTGACTGTCTGTTGCAATAGTAAGAAATTAAGTGCGGTGAATAAGGGTGCAGCTTGTTTCAAATATAACAAATGGCCCTATTAGTGATTTTTTTTTTTTTTGGTGTGTGTGTCCCCACCCATATTCTGTTTAAAGTCATTTATTGAAATTATATCTCAACTGTAACTATAGTTTTACTTTAAGCTTTTAATGCACCACACTAATCCATGTTTGTTTTGTGTCCTTTATTTGTTTTGCTTAATCCACACATTAAAGTGAGCAGATATGTATCTGAGAGCATGGCTGGTCATGTTCATGTTTGCTGCTCACTTCTGGAAAAAGAGCCTGAGAGTTTCACAACTGAAACAGCAGACGCTTGACAGGATTTAGAGTCAATATTTACAAGGGGAGTTCAAGTCAAATCGGTTCTTGAGATAAATAATGTGTTGGATAAAGGCGAAATTTACAGAAGACTTCAAGCACAGTACGCTGACGAGACTCTTAGCTGCTGTAAAGCGTCTAAATGATGAAAAAATGTTAAAGATGGCTGTATGTCTGTGAATGACGATTTCAGTTGACGCATCTTGGATCTCACTGCGGTCGTTCTCATGAACATTGTGCTTGAAATGCGTGATCCTGAAAATCAACACATAAGTATGTACAGTACAGTATCTGTTGATAAAGTGTAAAAAAGTTACCCAATGTTTGATACAAATACAAGGAAAATAAAAATCAGAAGCGCTCATCCTGTTTTTGGGAAGCCACAAGTCCCTGCAGTACCATGAGCCGTCCCTAGTTCGGAAATTCAAGAGAACAACAATTGGCCGTGCTCTCTCCGGATGCCAGTACTTTGTCGATGCCAGTCACAAAAGCATCTGGAAAGTAGCACTTTACCTCGAGGTGCTTTCAGCTGCCATGTGATGTATGAAGAACACCTCTTTAACAACGTACTGTAAGTTAGCGTTGTCAGATTTTGATGGAATTCACATAAACTAAGACCTTTTTATATTTTATGAAACAGCTCTCAGTCTTTATTGGAGTTTTATTTAAGTCATTATTGGAGCTCTCTGCAATGATCTGTAACCTCTTTCTAGCATTTTCTAATGTGAATTCTGAAGGAGAGATGGCATTTCCACACTACATATGGACGTGTAGTGCCAGCAAGGTCTCCTGTTCCCTTATAAACATCGTTTTCTGTGTTCACTCTCAAATCTGCGTGTGATGCAGGAAACCTTTCAGGTCTGAGCAAGTGATTCCGCTGCCACCTGGAGTCCAAGAGCATATTAGCTGGTGCTTTGTGGGTGGGAGGTACTGTATGCTGTGGCTCGACCCTTTATAAAGAAAAAAACAATTTAAAAAAACCCTGTTTGTTAGCATATTTTCCAAGCACACCGATGTCGATTGTGTTGTGAACACCTTTTCATGACTCAGCATCTACAAAATCTGCACAACCACCCCCAAAGTTAATAAAAAGCAAAGAAAAACAGAAAATGAATGAACTAAAGCTATGTAATGTTAAAAGGCTGACTAATAGTGTCAAATAACCAAGTTACCTGTTTTAATTAGAATTTAATATCCCTTTTTTATTTATTTATTGACTTACTTTCTTATTTTGCAAAATGCATACTTGTATTTTCAGGTTTGGTCTTGGCATGTTTCAATTAAAAACAATTTGTTTTTAAAGAACATTTCAATGTATTTATTTATTATGTTTCTATTTATTTATGAATTTATTTTTATGAAATGGCACACATTCCGATTTCTTCAAACAGATCTGCAGATAATGCTGATGCAATATTGTGAATTGGCTATGAACCCTTTTTATATAATACTTTCCTCTTTTTTTTTTTAATAATACTTGTGTGTGTGTGTGTGTGTGTGTGTGTAGGTACTCTGGGGCCACCTGCGGTCTGGCTCTGGTGTTTGTCTTCCCCTCAGCTGTCCATCTAAAGGCCTTGAAACGTAGCGGTGAATTGCGCTGGCCCTCTGCTTGCTTCCACATCTTCCTCATCGTGCTCGGAGCGGCCAACCTCCTGGCCCAGTTCTTCATGTAGTGCCATCAGTTTTCTGACACACATTCTCACGGTTGTAGTTCTCATGTTGGCACTAGGTGGCAGTGTTGCAGTTCTAGTACTGTAATTCACTCTGAAGTAATAAATTCACTGCACATGGACGATATCAGGAAGGGAAATCCATCTGATTTGGCAAAAATCACCTTTGTTTGAAAAGTGTTACTGACTAAAACACAACCATCAGGACCGTTGTGTTAACATTTGTGCTGCAGGGATTTTTTTTTTCTTAATTCTTAGTTTAAGTTAAAAGGATACAGCAGCCAAGGAGTGTTTAAGTATCATTCCTCCACTGTATGTCAGGCAGGTGACTGTAATCGGTTTGAGAAGTTACGCACCATTATTCCAACTGCACTGTTTTGAATTTTAAATATAATTATTATAGCAGCATTTGTTCATGCAGGTCTTATGCCTCCCCAAATTCCACAGATTTATACTGTGAACTCATCAGAATGTTCAGGTCATGCATTTATGGTTTTATTTATGGTACTTGTCTAGGTCCTTTTACTGAACATTTTGTAATTTACGGTTCATCTCTTGACACCCTTCATAAAAATGCGAAAAAATTATTCATTACGAACATTAAACACACTAATTTAAGGGGGAAAATCTCACTAGAGCTACATTTGAAAATAATAATTCTCTCTATTAATCTATCTAGCTAGCTCATCTTGCAAAGAAACCATGGCCTGTTTCACAAAAAAAAGTACCATCCTTTTGTCATCCATTTCCATAGAGAAAACCAATCATCTCTCAACACAAAGGCTCCTGCACAAGTGATTTAAAAAAAATACATAAGCGGTATTGTATGCCCTTAAGCACAATGAAGGTCACAACAAAAAGTTTTGGATGTCTGAAACTGTTGAAAGCTTGTCTAGAATTGGACCTATGAGCATGCTGTCTACAGGCAGGAGGATGAAAGAGGGATTAAAAAGTCTGAAGATTTCAGTTTTAGGATTGCACATGTATCATGTTACAAAATCAACCAGCAACTCCACTTTCACAATAACAAGCCTTTTGGAAGTGTTGTAAAAGCCCCAGATATACCCTGTAAAATATGTACTGTAGTTGCACATGCTTTGGGGCTCTTGTAAAGATTTCCAAAATCTTCAATTATGCCAAGTACCAGGATGTGTCAGACAACCCTGGGTTTATTGTACCAGGTCTTTAATTGGCTATGGATAGAGTTTTCAGCAAGATGCTGAGACAAACATGGTTCTAAATCAGCATAAATAAACACATACGTTAGATATTCAGACCACTTGAGCCATATCTCATTTCTTCATATTAAATTATCTAGTTCAAATTAAAGAAATGGGAACAAATGTTTTACTGTGACAGGCTGCAAAGTGCATAAAGGTCCAATTAAAGAAATTGGTGGTTTATGTCACAACCTCAGCAGCAACCTCATTACCCCTCTCGTCTGTTCCAGCCATTCAGCATCACCAGTATACTAATCACCGGCCTGGTCTGATCATCTGCACCTGTTTCTCACTGCTTCATGACTTGTTATTTTTTTTATGCTTGAAATGATTCATAGGTCACTTTGTGGCTTAACAAGCAAAAAAACAAACATTCCTCTAAAACTGGTCAGGTACAAAGACTG